>JAUMHQ010000053.1:26790383-26803890 GCA_032361165.1 Enteromius paludinosus
TAGTTTTCAAATGGCTGTGCAAATAGTATATTGTGCTGTCTTGAGCATTTTCAGGAAGTGTCACCAAAATATGACTTGTTTGCATTGTAAAACATGTACAGAGTAAACTGTATAAAGAAAACATGACAAAGCCATTCGACTGTCTTGTTCATAAACAATGGTGTCAGGACGCTGACACTTTCATTGACATGAATACTTGCTTTTGAGCAATGAACTATCCATTTTGAGCAAGTGGCACACTTTTGCAGGTTATCAACTAGGTTTTGCAGTTTGCACTAATAGTTTTGAGAAATGCATTAACGTTTGTGCAAATTTAAATACTGTTGTGAGAAACGCACCAAAGCGACTCTGAGAAAAAATGTAAAAGCAAAATGAATTGTATTAGCAATACTGCAAAACTTTGAAATACAGTCTCCCAATACCTTTGAAATATTTGACAATACATCAGCAATACAGCAATTCTGCTTCCAAACACTAGAATATGGAATAACGCTTACTGTAACTTCTAATAACACTACAAAAAACAAAAAGTGATGTTCTAATTCAGTTTGTTATTTTCCAGTGAAAATGTCTGAAGATTCATAAATTAAGATTCATGGTTTACTGAGGAAAAATATAATATATAATATGAATTTGTTTTTGTTTTAAGCATAAGCTGACTTGTTACGTTTCTCAGAAAACAAGAATTCATCTTTGTTTTCTTCCACAAGTAATATTTTTTGATTTAGGGATTTTTAGATACTTGTATCAGAAAACAAACTGAAATACTGTAAAAGGTATTCATTTCCACAGTGCAGGCAACATTTAACTGAATTTAGACGTTCTGATCTAATCTACTAGAAATAACACTTTCTAAGATCTGCTGAAACTGTAGAAACCCTGACCGTATCAAAAACAGGCTCAGCAGAAAACTCAGTGCTGTTTATAAAATGTTTATTCATGTTTAAATCATTTACATGGAGTAATCAAATCAATCATTTATCCATCAAGCATCATCGAACCAAATACCCAAAATGTGTAAAAAAAAAAAAAAAAAGACATTAGATGAAATAACAGACACTAACAGAACAGCAGTAACTGTTTATGCGTGTAGCTTTACAAACATGTGATCCATAAACTGCTGTTTTCATGTTTTAACAGCTGTGTCTCTGGATCTGTAGATGACCCCTCTGCTCTTCAGCTCTCGCACCACACCTGAGACACAAAACACTAAATTAAGCTCCAAAAATACACAACGTCCTTCTGTTGAACCAGACCAAAGTCTAACACTAACCTGGGGGTAAGCGACCCGTTACTGTTACCGCGTAGACACCTGGCTTGAAGTTACCTGAGAGAGACACCCACTGTTAGTGAACCGAGCAGAGCTGAAAGAATCACACCATTGCCTTCAGGAAAGCTGCTTTATAGCTGAACATGAAGTTGTTTCATAACTGATGAAACATTACCACTTACTGTTTTCCTGTTCATTAATGTGAAGCAGCTTTGGACAATCTGTATTGTGTGTAAAAGTGCTATATAAATAAAAGAAATACAGAAATGCAAATACTCACCGATTCTTTGCCATTTTGCCACCCAACTGTCCTCTGGGCTCATCATAGCAATAACTCTATAATGAAGACGCATCACATGTTAGAGCTCAAACGAAATCAATCATACGGAATACATAAGGAATAGTTGGATATTCTTTGATTCGGACACACACAACTTTGAAAACCAGTGTAATTCTCTTTCCAAATCTGTGTGGATAACTATTTTTACAGCTCTGCCAAGCCTCTCTGTTTTTGGTCTTTGGTAGAAAGCAAGCAAGCCATACATGTTTAGACCAGCACAGGGTCATCTGGTTCACCCTGGAGTGAATTCTCTATTTAACTGTAAGAAATATCGTTATGTATGTACCCATCAAACGAGGAGCTTGTGCATTCATAAACCATCTCTCGATTGCCCTTCATCTGCAGGTATGATTCACAGTTGTCACATCCATCGTACTCAAACTGATCAATGGTCTGGAAACAGAGAAGATGAGAGATGATATCGGTCAAATAGATTTACAAGTGTATCACCTTACAAATATGTACCACAATAAACCAACAGTGTTTCATAAGGTTGTTACCGTAATGGTAAAGAATGCATCTAATAATATTATGTACATTGTATATCTGCAAGAATTAGAATGGTGTTTTCACAGGAATGTCTACACACACACACACACATTATAGTATTGAATCATTCTTGTATCAATAACATGGTATTTCCATATCCAAAAACATAATGGTGGTAAGAAATGCTTATATAGTTGTATTGCAGAGTAATACTAAGCTGTATTCATCTGCTCCGTGTATCTACTGTATTGATGAAAGCTTCTGTTTTGATTAACGTGTCGTTTACCTTGACAAGAGAGCACAGCAGACACGCTCTCAAATGACGCAGATCTTTCGGGACAGTCTCCAGAGACATTTCTGTTGCTTTGAGAAAATATACTTGAATGTAAACACCAAAAAATCTTTATAGATGACTCGAAACAACGATTGTTTCGACGAATTGTTAGCGTTGGCTATAGCCACAATCGCAAATTCGGCGACGTTTAATGACGTCACTGATATGCGCCGCTCTCCCGTGATATTAAATATTAGTTGTTCCAGTGGGGTTTTAGTATCGTATAATTCTGTGGAATATTAGAGTTACTTAATTTCTGTCGTTAAATTGCGTTTAGGTAATTAATCTACAGGTACTGTGGTTTGTGGGACCAGTGAGCTGCGATTTACTAACGTTATTTTCTAATAACAACGCAGAAAAAGTGTTTCATAATGTAATGGAGATGCTCCATTTCCCCCTAAATACTCCATCACAGTTTTCCAAACCAAATTAATTCTAAATCAATTCAAGGGGGTATATCTAAACGAGCTGTGAAAAATACAAATTGTGTAATGGAATGCAAATGATGTGGAATTAATAAAAACATAAAGTCTAGTAATTCCATAATGTTTTCCTGCAAATGTCCCATGATTTTTTTCTTTTTTCATTCTAAAGCAAGAGTTTCATGGAATGGAAATGATCAAATTTATAAAATCTAAAGGCTATTAATTCTACAATGTTTTGATTTTTAATATTCCATGACGTTTCAAATAAACTGCACTGATCACAAGACCCGCCAGAGATCGCTGTTAGCTCACGCGAGTCGTGTTCTGATGCGGTTTAAATGCGTTCTATATGTGAACGCGCATAACGGTTCCAGTAACGGCCGTTATAGAAGATGGTAAATATAAACACACGCAGAGACATTAATTGATCGATTTTTATTAACAAACGTTCATAGATTTTGATGATATACACGTATTGTGTTCTATTATGATCACAACCTTTATATGTATTTAATATTTCTAATGATCTGTTCGATCTAAGATGAATCAATTATAAACAAATACCTTGTTAAAAAATTAATAACTTGCTAAGGTTGTTATTAATTGTTTAGATCGCCTTTTATGTAATTTCCATCATATGCAGGTGATTCAGCGGTTGATCATTTGATTTGATGATGGATGTAGAGTTTGACCAGTCTCTTCTCAGAGTCCACATAAACCACAATAACTTCCCGGCTAAGTTGTGGTGTTTGATAAACAACCCCCAAAAAGCCTCGGTCTTCTGGAGCTCAAACGGAGAGAGAGTGATTGTGGACCAGCAGCGGTTTGAGGATGAGCTGCTGTCACCGGTAAAACAAGATGCTAAACTGTTCAAGACCACCAACTTCACCAGCTTCATCCGCCAGCTCAACCTCTATGGCTTCCGGAAGGTTTATAACAGGTCCTTCAAAGCGAGACACCGCAACCTGCACCACTTCCAGAATCTCTTCTTCAAACAGGGCCGGCCGGAGCTTCTGGTCCACATGAAGAGGCTCACCATCGGTAACAAGGCCAAGATGCAGGCCGGAGAGAAGGTGACCTGTCGCCTCCCGAGACAAAACCTTCCGCAGTCTCAATACAACACCACAGACGCCAAGAGAGGCTAGTTTCATAACTTATATAACATACTGTATAAAAGCTGTCCTCAAAAAGACCGAGGAATCAGACATGTCTGGAGTTACGAAAGCCTGATATGAGAAATAATAGTCAGAAAACCTTGTATTTGAGAGTATCATATTTGACCCGTTTTGGGAAGTTGCTAGTTACATGTAACAGAATTCTGTCATTAAGTTACAAAATGTTACTGTAATCGATTACAGTTCTGAGAAAAAATGTGTAATTAAATTACTGCTACTTATGAAGATTGCATAAGTTTTCACACCCACACACACACTATGATACAGTTTCTCTTTGTTTCTCTTTCTCTTACAGTTTCTCTTACAGTTAATCTTAATTAAAGTGATGAAGGATTTTGAGAGTCTGACAGTGTAGGTTCTTACAACCCTGCCTGCTTAAATCATTTCAAATGATTCAAATACAAACCATAAGAAATTTAGAAAAGTTATCAAAAGTAATCAGTTACATTACTTTAAGAAAGCAATTGAAATAGTTACACTACTTATTGCGTTTTAAATAGGAAAACTTGTTAACTTGTAATTAAATTTTCCAAAGGAACCTTCCCAACACTGAATTTGACACATAAGACATTAATGGCTAATATAGTATGGAGGGAAAATCAACCTATTATAATTCAGAGACCCAAACTGAGCAGAAAGAAGCAATTTAATACTGATTTATATATGGCCAAAACGTAGGATAAGGTTCTGATGCTTATAATGCAAATCAACAGAAAATATTTTTTTATAACAGCACAGCAGATACTTCTATACAATTATATATAATTAACGGTTGTCACTCTGTATTTCCAATGATATGTCTTTGTAAGATGAGATTTAGGTGATCCAAACATGTATAATACAATGCAATCCAACAATGATTGAGAGAAAGAATTAAACACTCCTCAGAAGCATGATGAATGATGTATAAACTTCTAAAAAGCTCCTTTCTACTCAGGTTCAGCAGACCTAGATCAGCACTTTGGTTCTGTATCCCATCAGCAGATGGTGTCTGACCAAAGCCCGATCCATCCACGCTCCTGGATCTTTCCTTTCAATGACGTGCCTCCCTTCTACTCTAACAAAGACATCCCTGTTTCTGTCATCCGCTTCAATCCCTACAACACTCCTCACAGGATCCAGTCTGGTCCAGGAGCTCTGTTTCCACAGGAGCCTATAAATATACCTCATCAGCTGTCCTATCCTCCTGGATTTTATCTGCCAGGTACTGGCTCAATTTGTCCTACAGTGCATTAGATAAACTCATCAAAACCATTGTTAAAAATAATGCAAACAAATAGTGTATTGAGTGTTTTCGACAGGACAAGGACTCACTCTAGTGTTTGAGAAGAGATCTCCAAACTGTGCTCAGATTTGCTGATATACAAACGTCCTGCTTTTATCAGGAGAATCCTCTGACAAAACCTGTTACTGTGGTGTTTCTATTTGCTTATGAACGCTTTGTTCAACATTTGTTTGTTTGTCTTGCTCTCAGTAGTTTGTCAGTGTTGCACGTCTGGTTTTACTGAAGCAGATCGAGCAGGTGCAGGTCAAGCAGCTCTGCCATATCCACATTATGCTTATTACCCGGTGAGAAACATTGCACAATTCACACATTTCGCATTTATCTGATGCTTCCTAATCATAAATAACTACTTAATCTCACAAACCTGTAAACATGTTCAGGTCTTACTATGCTGCATAATATGTTTTGGATATGTATATATAGTTAAAAAAATCTAAATAATGAATGAAATAAAAAAAGACAATTTGAATTTTTCATTTTCTTACAGTTTAGCTATATATATATATGTATATATGAATATAAATGTAAATACATGTGAATAATATATTATGTAAATATTATGTGTGTCTTTATAAATACATTATAAATATACACAACACACACACACACACATATATTATATAAACAAAACCATTTATCATTGATACAATTAATTATTGCCCAGCTGTAATTTAATAATATATCAGCGCTTTAAAGATTTTTATTCTCATTATTCTAGCAGAACTATTCACTGAGCCACAATCACAACAGCATCCAAACCACAAACTGGCCCACACACGTTACACCTGAGTCTCAGCGGAGCGACGTGAACCTCGACAGGGTGTTTCAGATGGTGGAAGAGTTCCAGGGCTTGCCCAGTGTCCACGTAGTGCGTGTGGGCACCCCTGTGAACGGCCAGCACTCCTCCAGCCCATCTCTGTGCTCTCTACCTGCTGCCTCTAAACCTGACCTGGACCCTCCTCACAGCTCCAGGATAGACACTGCAGCATCTAATCCCTCTGCCATGGCCTGCGGTGATGGAGCTCACTACTTCAAACCAGAGTCTGAGGGACATGATGTTAAGAAGCGAGGAGCCTACCAACTCAAAAAAGATGACTCAGCATCCCTGGAGGTCTCAGAAAAGGTCAAAAGACGCTGGTATTGTCTTAGTTGGTCTTTAAGTGTGTGTTGTTTTACAGTCCCTAAAGATACAGTATGTATCACAAACTATAAAATAACTACTTAAATTAAAACGGTAAAACTATAACTCAGTACTCTGTAACTAGGCTGCTACAGATCAGAAAGTGACTCAGGAAAGCAGCAGAAACTGACAGCTGAGACTCACCACAGCTACTTTAGGTAGGACAGTTTCCGATTATATCACACCCTTAAATTATGTTTTAGCACAATTGACTATTGTAACTTTTTATGACTTTATGATTGTTATGCTCCACAGGTGAAAGACAGCATCAGCACATGCAAATGACAAGCTTCACAAAGTTATTAATTATTTAATTATTAACTTAAGTATTGTTGTAAGTTATAGAAGTTGTTTACAGTCTTTTCAAAATTGTATAAACTATTTAAGAAAGTTTTGAAGATTAGAAGTAGTGTTAGGTTAATATTGCTTGCTGTAGTTTCTGCCTTAATTTTAATGGTATTTATTCTAAATACATTTAAATATCTAGTGAATGTGATATTGTGTGTCTTGTACACTTATCTTATTGTGTTATTTTTCTTATATTTTTGAATTCTTAATTGTTTTTAAATGTACTGTAGCACAAGAGTGAAAGTCAGATTTTAATAGCATTGAATGAACTCATTTGTTTTCAGCTTTTCTAAATTTGAATAAATGCAAAGCCAAAATCCCTGATAAAGACTGTCAAGTCATGAATAAATGTCTAGCATAAATCCTCATTTTGGACTTTATTTTAAAACGACCTATTTATAATTTGGATAAAAGTTAATGTCCGCATTAAATTAGGAGACAATATAATTCGATTTTGCAGTTCAAGTATATTACGGTGATATTTAATTTCATTTACCTTGTTTTTGTCTGACACATTGCAGGCACTCAGTATGACTATAAAAAACCTGTCTTCCATTTAATTCTTTCTGTTCAATCCAAATGACTATTTTAGAAGTAGTTCATTCAAAAATGGACATTTGCAGAACAATTATTCACCTTCACTGGATGAAACGTTGCTAAGAATTAAGGACTAACTTCGATGGTCTTAAGTTAAAATGTCTTAATGATGGATTTGATTTTTAAAAACATGTGATGGACCGGAGTGTTGTGGATCACCTGTGGAATATTGCAATGTTTTTGATCAGCTGTTTGGACTCTGATTCTGATGGTAGGCTACCCATTCACTGCAGAGTAAGCAAGTGATGGAATGACACCTTTCTCCACATCTGTTCCCACTAACATACCAGTTATTATGAAGCGTATATTGTTACACTGATTATTACAGTTTTGGCATCCAGCATCGTTCTGTCATTCAGATGTTTCTCCAGTGATCTCAGCTAGAGGGCGCGATGTGAGTGTCTCTCTCTCTCTGTATGTGTGTGTGTCTGTGTGTGTGAGTGCACGCGTTTAATGGGTCGGATCAGTTCTGCTCCACCCTCGCTGACAGTCAGCAGGTACACACACACACACACACACACACACACACTTTAAACTTTTCCAGTGTTCCTGCCGTTCGGATCAACAACAGTGAGGCTTCGGGACAGCGCGTGCGGATTCTACACTTCAAGTGTCTGGATTTCTCGACATGGATCTGTGGTAATTTAATCAGAGTCGATCAGGTTTGTGAAGTTTTAATTCATTTAGGAACATGGAAACGAGTGTTGAGAAACGGCTTTCTCCTGACAGTGTTTTCGATCGCTCCCGCAAAGCTCTTGTTTTATCTGGATAATTTTTTTTCCCGTCGCAGTTTTTATGTCGAATCTCATGGGAAACGTTTCCAGGCGTTCACAGTGGGCTTGTGATGCGTGTTCGAGCCGAGTGGAATAACTGAGACATTGTTGTATTGATGGATACGGCGATTCTGCTACAACCTGTTACATTCTGGAATGCCTGGAATCCTTTGAAGTGGACGCGGCGCACCGCACAATAATGGAGTCATTATGACGTCACACTATCAATCACGACGCGCGGGAATCCACGGGGGAATCTGTAATATTATTGATCCGACCTTTGGGAGATCATATTAAACTCTCTTTTTGTTTTTATTTTTATTTTTTTTGTCGTTCGAGATCAATGCTCGCGCCAGCAGTCTGTCCGCTGTCAATCACCCAGTCCTTCTGTCAGTCATGTTCTGTCAGTGACACAGGCCAGTCCCCAACTGAAGTTCCACAGAATTGCTTGTAGTATTCTTTTATTTCAAATCTCAGTCCTGCAGTGCTTACAAAACTATCCATTCTAAAAGCCACTGGGTTTTTTTGGGACATTTTCACTGACCTCTAAGGATTCTCCTGTATTTTATCTGAGCTCTGATTGGACGGATAGCGCATAATGTATGGCCGGGGCCCGCCGCTGCAGCCGGGACAATGAGGGTTCCTGTGCGGCAATTGGCCGGGCTCTGGCCGTGGCTGCTCATGGCTGCCTCGCAGGTGGCATTGGGCCACATGGGCCTGGAACTAGCCGCTGCCGTGGAGTCGGAACGCTCCGCACCCAGAGCCGTGATCAAGGTGTCGCTGCTGAAGCAGGAGCCCACCAGCAGGCCCATCACCCTGGAAGGGGTGTTCGCCGGCGGCAGCGCAGGCTACGCTGAAGGCAAACTGATGCAGGTAAGAGCTGGATGGTTTTCAGTCATGCACTGGATTGATGCTCTTTATTGGAATTTTCCATTCCGCAAAAGGTTCTCTGTAGTGGAAAAAGGTTCTAAATAGTTCTTTATGCTGGGAAAAATTTAAAGAAAACTGTTCACTGAAAGCTTATTGAAATGGAGGTTCTATTGCATTGCTGCGAAAACCCCTTTTAGGAGTCTAGGTAACGGTGTGACATCTGAAGAGCATACAGATGTGTATCTCACCCTTGGAGGCTTTAACCGGCAACAAAAAGTGTCTGGACTCTAAATTAAAATGCGTTCGATGTTAGTTTATAATTGTGAAGAAGCAGCAAAAGCACGCATTCGCATTTTTTAACACCAACAACTCTTTGCATGATCCTCTTCAGGAAGTGTTTTACGGGAGGTGACCCTAAAAAAAAGTATTTGGCCACTTCAAATAGTCTGAATGTCATTGCATTATATATTAGGTCAAAGCAAATGTCATGTTTTGTAAAACAATGGCACAAGCGCAATCACAATCTGTTGTTTTGTCGGGCAGTATCAGAAAACAATTCTTTGCATGATACTCTTGGAGACAAGTTTTCCAAAAGTAATTGGACAGTTAAGCAACACTTAAAACTGTGAATGTATAAAAAGCAAGTGTCTCTTATTGCAAATCCATATGCATTCTATTCTAACAATGAATGTCTGAATGTCAGCGCTTTAGATACTAAATCAAAGCAAGTGTCATTCCTTGTAGAGAAACTGCATATGCATGTTCGTCTAGCAAAATGCACTAATGGTCTGTTTATTTTGGAATATTGTTTTACATTTTTGGGGCACAATACATGTGATATATAGTACCAAAACCACAAACAGTCCTTTGCAAGGTCTTGGGAGCTTCAACATGCAGACAGTGAATGTGAAAATGTCTGAATGTCTTTGCATTAGATACGAGATGAAAAGCAAGGCTCCTATGTTGAGAACAAACAGCACAAACATGCTCTTTTGGTGAAACATTTGGTAAAGTGCAATCACTTTGTTTGTTTTTGAGTATTTTACATTTTTGGTCCACAATACATGTCATATAGTACCAGAAACACCAACAAGTCTTTGTAGGATCATTTATTACTGGCGGACAGTGGCTTAAAATGGTCTGAATGTCTTCCGTTCGAATTTATTGTCACTCTCGCTCTTCTAACAAAACATTTAACTCTGTGGCCACCGTAGATGTTTTGTCACACACTGTAGTAGCAGAAACCGCAACAGCCCTTTGCATGATGATCAATAACACACAAGTCTTTGCTGATGGCGTAGAAGTCTACAGCGCTCATCCGGGATCTGTTGTCGTGTCTCATGCAGAAGCGCTTACCTGGGAAGCCATCAGATGCATCTGTGTGAGAGCCAAGAGCTGCTCGGGTCTTATTGGAGCTGATAGATTTGTGGTGTTGTAAAGCGTTAGGTCTGTTCTCCGAGGCCATACTGCCAGATGTTCAGGCTTTGAAGGCTGCGAGTTTCTCTGCGAGAGGCGTCCCGATCAAGCCAGAGGGGATGCTCTCACTGTAAACGGATTTTGAAAGCCTTTATCCCTGTGGGAAAGAGTTATTGGATCATAAAAAAAATGAACTAAAACCGATTTCTTGTATTTGTGATCCTCTCGATTAGGGTTGTGTTTGATTCTGACTGCAGTTCACATTACGAGATGATTGCTTCATTAGACACGGACGGAGGGCCGTGTTTCTGGAGTTCTGTTTTATTGGCCTCTCTGTTCTGTTGCAAGTTGCGACTAGATTTGTGCTTTATCTGAAGAAAGTGTGCCTGCCTGTGCAAAAACGTGCTGTACTGTGAATGGTTGCTAAGGTGTTCTGGGTGGTTGCTAGGTGGTTTCTTACCATTTCAAGCGAAGAAAGTCCACCCTCAAGTCTCTGTGATATTCTGGTCTCTGTTTGAGAGTTTATGTAGGCTGTTTTATTGTAATCATGTCATTCATGCCGCCGGTGACTAGTATCTACATGCAGAATGTAAATTGTAATTGCAAGCCCATGCAAAAGAACATTGTAGGTTTGTATCTCAAAGGTTGAAGGTTCAAGCCCTGTAAAGGGTGTTTTGTGAACTGGAGAGTCACTGAAGGCGTCAGCGAGGGCTTTGCGAAACATGCATGCGAGTCTGATTTACAGAAGGGTATCAGTCTCTTGCTTACAGAGAGCGTGTCGCACAGACAGATGCTTTTGGTTGCAGCGCCAACCTGTTGCAACAGGCCTGGCTTGCTTTGGCGCATTGTCCTCCTGCATAATGTTCCCTTCCTCTAGGGGACAAAGTGATAGAAGCAGGTGGGGGTAGGGGGAGGCTTCTATCTTTTCTTCCCTCACTTTTTCCTTTTGGCCCGACCACATGAATTCAACATTATGCCTTTTATCTGCTGCTGGGAAGAATGATATCGAGTGATCTGCTGTGTAGCGTGTTTGTATGCTGTGCATCAAGTTATGAGTGCGCTAGAGCCGGGCGAAAAAGCTTCAATTATGACTCTATATTTGGCCTTTTTTCAATATTTGTGATATAAATCTGAGTATTTATATTAGCTATTTGGTCCATGGTTGCAATTTTGGTCCAAAATGTTTAATGTAAGAAGTAATATGTAGGAAGAATCTAGTTTAAATAATCAAGACATGTTTTTTATTGTGTTTTGCACCAAATGAACACATTTATAGAATGTTCTTTCTCTGTTTTGCTTAATTTTTGTTGTCCATTTCAACAAAAGTACAAAACATTAAAAAAACCTACAATTTATTCATATTTTTCTTTTACTAAATATCTTTAAGATCAGTTTTTTTCCTTGTTTTAATCGAAACACAAAACGTTTAAAATAAATAAGACAACAAATTTCGTAAAAAAATGGAAAAATAAATTTTCCATGACATTTTGCACTAAATGAACTCACAGAAAATGTTATTTATTTATTTATTTATTTATTTATTTATTTATTTATTTATTTATTTATTTATTTTTTACAATATTTTGTCTCGATATGTTTTCCCAAAATTATATATATATTTTTTTCAATTTATCTTAAATAACTGAAAACATGTATGGTTTGTTTTTTTTTTTTAAATATTTTGTTATAAAATGTTTTAATATATGAAGTAAAATACAGAAAAAATTTATTATATTTTAAAAAATAAATAAAAAATCACTGTTTTCCACAGTGATTTTCACACAAAATATAAACAAAAATATATGTGAATGTGTGTGTGTGTATATATATATATATGCCTATACTGTATATGCCTATACTGTATATAAAATATATTTAATTTGTTGTTGTTATTATCATTATACATTTTTACTTTATTTCTTTTTTTCTTTTCTAAAACTGTATATCTTTTAATATATCGAAAATTCTTCATGTAGCACAAAAAATTTAGTTCTAAATTCATTGGTTCCCATAAATGAATACACGGTGAACAACAAATAAATATCGTCCGGACCTATGCCGTCTCATTTGCCTCCGTATTAAACTCCAGAGTAAGCGAGGTGAAGCTAGTTAAATGTGTGCTGGATTAGTGCTTTTCCAGGCGTGTCTGCCTGGGCTGTCCTCGGGCGGCTCTGAATTCGCCGCGTTGAGGATGACAGCCAGTTTTCATAACCACCAGTAATTACACATCTCCCATCCCATTTGATCTTCCTAAGCATGTTGTTTCTCCAGGCCACAGGTTGGCGAGCGGCGCTACCCAAATTTGACTGGCTTTTCTGGGCCGGTCGGCGGATCACAGGCAGAGCAAAACAAGATCAGACATGATGATGGTGGAAATGTTTTATTTAAGGAGAAAAGGCCTCTCGGCGCAGCCACTGGTCTTTAATGGAGGCCGATCGTACGTGCTCTGTTTATTTTGCATTACAAATGTGCAATTTGATTTTACACAAGTGGTACCTTTCACTGTTTAAACCAAAAATATGTCATATTTTAAATATATATATATATCATGCTAATATTACATTACACACAGTTACTATTTGTAAGACTCATGACATTAAGTTCTTTTACCACGCAGATTTTCTTCTATAACTATACAGATGCATAGTGTAGGGCTTTTCACTCTTTTCAAACCAACAAAGCAATACAGGAAAAAAAAAGTATTTAGACATGCAATTAATATTATAAGCATGTAAGCTTGTTTCCACTACAGGATTTGAAAAAAGGTTATTACAACTTTATTTCACAAATCAACTTTTTTCCCCCCCCAAAACTGCATTTATACAGTATTTCACAATTCTGACTTGAAAAATACAGTGGGTACGGAAAGTATTCAGACCCCCTTAAAGTTTCCACTCTTTGTTATATTGCAGCTAAAATCATTTGTTCATTTTTTTTCTTCATTAATGTACACACAGCACCCCATATTGACAGAAAAACACAGAATTGTTGACATTTTTGCAGAT
>JAUMHQ010000053.1:26808349-26822917 GCA_032361165.1 Enteromius paludinosus
GCTACATACCTTCTATGTACATATCAGAGAACAATTTATAATATTCTCTCAATGCATTCTATGGCACCTTTAATTGAAATAAAATGGAAATAACAGTAGAAAATAAAGCTGCAAGCAGTGATGACAGGGACCTCACACCCAGGCTCTCCGCCTGCGTGGCTTTAGGAAGTCAGGGAACAGTGAGCAATATAAATTTAAAGAAGCAAATATAGAAATAATATGTAAAAGCTATTTATACGTGTCAAACTACCTGCTGCCAGCTGGTCTATAATTGAAAAATGACATGTAGTTGTCTTTACAAAACATATTAAGTTTGCTGCAGTTTGAACATGATGGTATGTTTGAGTTATATTAAAGCATGACATATCCTGTTGTCTACAGGTGGCGCTATGATTATTTCTTAATTTTACAGAGGAAAACATGACTTCCTGTTGTCAGCAGGTGGCGCTATGACTATAACTGAATATGGGCATGTAGATCTGTTCGGTCAGGAGTCTTATCAAACACGTGAAGTTTGGGTCAGATCTGAGTTATACCAACTTCCTGTTTCATGGCGAAACATCGAATTTTACCAGCCCGCCACGGACACGCCCTTCAACGAAAACTCTAGATCTTCGTAATTGAACATCACAAAGGGCTTTAGAGTACACTGACCGAATTTGGTGTTGAGTTGAATAAATCTCTGGGAGGAGTTCGTTAAAGTATGACGCCTGAAAATGGCAAAAATTACACCAAATTTGCAGAGATTATTAAAAATGACCGACTTCCTGTTGTGTTATGGACTTAAATGTGTGCACTGATTTTCATACACGTACGTGAAGTGCAGCTCGAGGCACACACTTTTGAAAGTGTATAGGTGGCGCTGTTGAGCCATTTTGCCACACCCACTACTGAAACCCATATCAGATGTAAATTTCCTCCAGCTCTGATGCGTGTGCAAAATTTTGTGACTTTTCGAATATGTTTATGCCCTCAAAACCGCAATTCATTTAGGAGAACAATAATAATAAACTGAGCAATTCCAAGAGGGTCCTTGCTCCGCGGTGCTCAGGCCCTAATAAAAGTTTGTGCTAAAGTACTAATACTACTATCTCTAAAACTGAAATAGAAACCAATTAAAAGTGTATAGAAATAATTTTTAAAAATGAATGAATTGCATCAAAAAAATATATATATATTTTCCAATAAGTTTATTAATAAATTCTGTAGTGGTATTTAATGATATACTATTTTTTAAATGTCTATAAATTCTATAATAGTGTATAAATAATACTAAAATGACATGCTCTGAGTTTCTGTTGACATTAATTTGGTGCAGAAACATTTTCCACTCGGAAATAGCTACATTTCAAAATTAAATAAAAATGAATAACATTTAAGTAATATTAGATAAACCTAAAAAAAAAAAAAAAAGGAAATGATGCTGCCTTGCCGTGAGTAAAAATGAATAATGAATAAAATATTTAAAAATGACATTACCAAAACAAAATATACAAATCTGAATAATTTCTATAATAGTGTGTAATTCAAGTCTATTATAGTAAATTAATAGTGCTAAATAACACTGGGTCTGGGTTGCTCTGTATATCAACTGTTGGCTCAGTTGTTTCCTTTTTTCTTTTCTCCTCAGGAATTGTTGAAGTATATGTCCTAAGCTTTTAAAGAGGAACATCCGAGTAATTGCGTTCGCTCTGTATAATCTGGAATCGATCATTAGTTTGTTTCTGCATTCTGAAGACAGAAGCACAATACGAGTTACTCCCACACGTCTGGACCTTATAACAATTACATCAGTAATGCGAGTGAATGCAAACCACGTTCCCTGTGCTTTCTGCAACATCATTCGCCCTAAAATTAGCCCCTGCGAGTGCCAGCGCGTTTGCTAACAGTGTTAGTGATTTGCAGGAGGTTGTATTGAAGGCTAGCGGACGTTACAGGCTGCTGCGGGACATGATTGGGGTCATGGTACCTCGAGTCAAACAGAGCCAATCAGATTACTCGCTTTTATGGCCCACTAATAGCTTGTTGTTTCCTTCGTGCCGTTGTGGAATTCTTGATGATTTGAATGAAGACGAAAGCATCAGGAAGCTTTTTCTGGAGCGACGGAAGGGACTCTGGGTCTGTCATTATGAAGCTGATTAAAGTGTGTGTGTGTGTGTGTGCAGATTTCACAAAAGATTGGCCTGTGGTGGCTTTGAACTCCAGACTACCTGTGAAAGCCTGATTAATCCTCTGTTGATTCTTGCGTAAATCCACATTAAAACTCTATGAACATGATAATCCCTCGTTTAACTCTCTAATGGGCTTTTCACCAGTGATATATGCACTTAACCGTGGGTTTATGTTTGTTTACCTCCAGGAGATAGAGTGAGTCCTCATGTCATTTCAAAACGCTGACTTTTTCATCTGAGGAGCACAAAAGAAGATAGTTTAAAGATTCTGGGTTCCTTTGACTTTCATAGTATGATTAAAAATAAAATGAAATAAAAATAAGTCAATAAGAATCGAAACGTCAAAATGTCATCTTTTGCGTTTGATGAAAGCAAGAAACTCAAACAGCTTTGGAATTACATGAGGGTGAGTAAACAACAACAATCTTCTCCTTTTCTGTTCTTTTTTTTTGGGGGGGGGCACTATCCCTTTAATGCTTTTAACTCTGGGTTATATCTATTGTTGTTTTTTTTTCATTTTAACATGGCGGTTTCAATATCGGTCTATTGTCAAGCCTGAATTATCGCCTAATATTTGCCATTTTTTAATTACCAGCATTGACCGACAAGTTTTTCTGTTTGCCTAATACGTATGAAGCGGGACTTTTATTTTGACAGCACGGAGTACAGCATTTACAGTGTTTACATCCTTTTTACTTTAAAAGTTTCGATTTATTTTTTTGTTTTAGTTATTAAAATGCTACAGAATGCTACTACTACTACTAAAGAAGTTAAGAATACTACAGAATCAGGCAGTCACCAAATAATTGTTTTACGGATTTATGAGGTTGAACTTGTTTTTTTTTTTTACATTTCTAATATAGATAATATTATGTAAAATGTAGATTCAATTTCAGAAATTGTTCATTTTTGGAAGTGTTTTTACTATTTCCAAATGAAATATTTAATATAATTTATTTTGGCTTCTATCCCAGCTAACATTTTTTGGTTCCCAGAACGTTAGGTTTTGGTTCCAAGACTGTTCCCTGTTGGTTAACCAGGAAAGTTTTCTTAATGTAAATAGAACGTTCGATAGGTTCTCTTAACGTTCCCCTAACCTACATGGAACATTCCTACAACGTTCTTATATAGTTCCCCAATAATGAACCAACAGGGAACCACATGGCAACGTTAGGGGAACGTTATGTGTTTGCTGGGATATTAGCCGCCGTACTCTGATATTGTTATCAGCTTTCTAAAAATCAGTAGCAGTTGAATGCTAGTTTTTAATCTGTTAAACCACTGACCAATCACAGATAATTTTGTATTTATTTGCTGTCTAGAAGTGTTCATTTGAAAGCATGTATGATTCTGTACACATTACATAGTTAATGAATAAATATGATTCTCTGATTGAAGCTTGTTTCAGAAGTGTTTAGTAACTGGGGCATGTTAGCTAGTTCTCAAGCAAGATGTTCAAACAACATCAACCCTCAAAAAATCAGTAGTGGTTAACCACTAATTAATGAGCCTAGGTTAACCGTCCGTAACGAGCATAAGATTAATCAAAGCCTGTTAGCATCTCACATTTAGTTTTTTTTGAGCAGTGAGCTCATCTTTCCATCAGCAGGTGTGTCTGTCTGTTCCTTTACACGTGTATCATCAGCGAGTCTTTGAATCGTTTATATGGGGAATTTCCAATCACTAACCCTCGACTAACCCTATCTTTGTGTGGATTTTTCCTCATGCTTTTATAGTTTCCATGCACGAGTCTTTAGTCTTCACGCAGCAGCTCCGTAGCGATGCAGCTTCTTGTGGAGGATGCATCTCCTCTGAGAGGTCTTTATCATGCTCACCGTCTAACAGTAACTGTCAGCGCTCTTGGAGAAGATACGTGTTCACGTCCTTCAAAGCGCCGCTTCTGTAACACCTTCAACAGCTTCAACTGTAAATGTCTCTCGATTTACTGTCGGACTGTCAGTCGTTTTGCTCTGAGCGCTGTTGTTCCTGAGAACTCTGCTATAAAAGATTGGTGTTATTCAGCCCATTTATTTCTGGGAAATATTGAAGGACTGCACTCAGCAGCGGTTTATTTAGTGCTAATACACATGTCTGATCGTGTCTGGTGGACAAGACGACGCTAAACCAGCCTAATTACAGGACTTCCTTAAGACAGGCTAATCAACTAGTGATGAGAGATTTTTGTATGTATGTATATATTTTTATATTAGGTGTACATATTTATTTATTTTTATCATTTTGTACAGTACTTCTCTAGGAAATGGCTAAATTCTTTCCCATTTAGTTCTGCAGGTGGTTTGTGTGCCTCAATATTAGGATGCATGCATAATATATAACATACACTGCATGTGGATATGTTGCAACACTGTTAGAATACTGTTTATGGTTGCTAGGGTGTTCACACTACCATTTTATTAATGGTTCTTAATGAGTCTTCTGCTCGATGAGGCTTTTAAATACAGTAAAAAACTGTATTTGTGTAAAATATTACAGTTTATAATAAGTTTTCTGTGTGAATATCTGTTGAAATGGAATTTAAACTGTAGTGTGTGTCCTGGTTTAGTTAGGTGTGTGTGTGTGTAACGGAGGGTTGAAGTAGAGGGGATGCATGGCAAAGCTCTTAAAGTCACTGGGCCGCGGTCTCTTGTTTTAGTCATTAGAAGAGAGGAATGCTGGGATGTACTTGTGTCTGTCAGTGGCATGTTATACAACACATTCCTCTGGAGTTTTCAGGCAAACAGTCTCTTAGAGAGGCTCTATCAGCCCAGCATCACGTTACACACACCGTACACACACAGCAAACATGCTAATGGGCTTATGTTGATCCCGGGTCATTTTTAACTGTGGCTTCATGTAATCCCAGGTGATCTTTTGTGTTACATGTTAGTTACGCCTCGTGGCACAGCATTTTCAGGTTAGATGTGTGTAATCTTGAGTTAATTGGGGGTTAAATTAAACTTTCAGTCAGTATTTGGCATTTCAAATGTATGCTTGTCATAAAGTGAAGTCATAGTGATGGCGTCTGTCAGACTACTGGAGATGTGCTTAGTCAGCAGAAGAGCCTTAACGCCTCGTTTCGGTTTCTATTGTTTGGATTATTTAGTTAACTATCTGTTTTTCTACTTTCGTTATCATTTGTAATTTGATGGCACTTAGCTGTAATTAAAATATTAGCCGCCTGTCAGCAAAGAAGCCGCTTATATAACCATAAAGTAAGGCGGTGTCTTTGGTTGGTAAAAACTCTATAGGTGTGTTTAGTTTTCCGATTGCAACCACAGGATCACCGCGACAAATGCGAACGCTAGATATTTCATCTTTGATTGTGATGCTTTTATAACATAAGAGCATCATTCACTTTGATTATATGACAGAGTTTGTGTTGCACAGATGAGAGACGGACCGTTTGGAGCAATGTGAGGGTGAAGAAATCACTTTTAATGTAGAATACGAGGACTTTACAATAAGGCGTCATTTGGTAACATTAGTTAATGTATTAACTAACGTGAACAAACAGTGAAGAATACATTTATTACAGTATTTATTCATCTTTGTTAACATTAGTTATTAAAAGTACAGTCGTCATGTTAGTTCACAGTGCACTTTTGTCCAATTGAACTATTCCTAAAGTTAAAAAGGTCTTTTGCCGACCAAGGTCAAATTTTTTGTGACATTGTGAAATATTTTTGTACAGTTTTAAGCAAGATTTGGTTTGGGAATATATAGCAAAATGTAATTTATTTCTGTGATCAAAGCTGTAGTTTCAGCATCATTACTCCAGTCTTCAGAAATCATTCTAATATGCAGCTCAAGACATGTTTTCGATGATTGACAGTTAATAAAAATACATCGTTTGCATCATTAAAAATGCCTTTACGGTCACTTGCATCCTTACAGAACAAAAATCAACATTTCTATCCATGATCTTTTGAATGGTGGTGGTGTCTGTAAGCAATATTTTGCAGCAGAGCCCAGTATTAGAAATGTCTGCATGTAATATTTCACTCCCAGTTTTCCACAGTCAGGCTTTGCTGGAGCTCATGGTCGTGTGCGCAGCAGGGTAATGAATGATAATTGTCAGTCTTCAGCTGAGCTGATGAGATTCAGATGTGGGTCGATGGGTTTTTATTGGTTCGGTCTGTGGGTGGAGATCAGGATCTGCGCTCGGAGATAAAAACATCAAAGTGAACATCATCTGAATGTCAAAGGGGATTTGATTTCTGACACACAGCGTCTGTTCTCCCTCCGCTTGAGGTTTTGTGTGAATTTCTGCTGGGAAAAGTCATATTCTCAGAGCTTGCGTCATTAGGATGGTGTTCGTTCCTTTTGTATATGTCACGAGGTCAGCGCGTTTGTGCATTTCTCTAAGAGTAATGAGTGCTTTGATCATGAGCCACTAATGTGTTCTACGTGATTACTGCTTTTAATAATAGCTTGCATCGTTGGCTTCCTCTAACGGACGTGTTTTTCTATGTGCAATCGGAGGTAAACAATAATATGTGTCTTTTTCATTAGAACACATCAAACATAATGGAATGAGACACAGGAAGAGTGTGATTAGTGAAGGAAATGTAGCCAGTTTATGCACATTAAAGACATTTATGGTGTTACAAAACGTTTTTATTTCAAATAAATCCTAAAAATTAAATGTGTCATGGTTTACACTGATAATAATCAGAAATGTTTCTTGAGCAGCAAAACTGTATATTAAAATGATTTCTGAAGACTGAAGTAATGATGCTGAAAATTCAGCCGTGCATCACAAGAATAAATTAAAATTGTACAAATATTTAATCTTTATTACAAATAAATGCATTCTCAAATGCAAAATTGAGCAACGTTTTAACACCAGTGGAATATTTTTGCGACTGAATCGCTTACAATATCATTCCATGTTCATATACAGGATTAGTTCATGAATGAGGACAACATAACGCTGACTGTATTTGGCGTCTTGCAGCTGTAAAGCAGGTTTTGACAAAAGCGAGCTGTATTCTAGATCCTGAGATGTTAGTAAACCTCTGTTGTGAGTGGCGCCGGGTTGTTTATGCTCCTCAAGCTGTTGTTTTAGACGGCGCTCTTTCTCTGCATGAAATGCATGGCTTTAACTGAGCGAATGAGGTCAAGGTTTGGTTAGTTAGTTAGCTGGTACTTTCGGTATTGATGAAGTGCAGTTTTTTCTGAGCAGTGTATGAATCTTATTATGGTCAATGTTTTATATTGTAATATCTGTAATGGCTAAAATGAACTAAATTTTTTGTTAATCAACTTTGACAAAGATGAATAAATACTGCATGTTATTTGTAAGCTAATGTTAATGCATCAACACATTTAAATTTGGTCATCTTTTATTTTTTAAATAATATTTGTTAACTGATATATTTAACTAATGTTAACAAATGAAGTTTTTTTGTTCCAGTATTAATTAATGGACTTAAATGAATGTGAATTCATTCATTTTATTAACAGAGATGAACAAAAATAACTTGCTGAACATGAATAGCTTTTTTTATTAAATAAGATTGACATATTAAATACTAAAGGTATTCATATGATCAAGTAATGCATTAACTATTGTTAACCTCATAGTCATAATCAGGACTGTCCTTAAACATTTAAGCATGCATAATTTCAGTCCATGCATCTCTTATTTTGTTGTTATTGAGGTCAGAAGGTCACTGCTTTGTGTGTGAGAAAAGTCCCTTCATAACTTCATTTGAGTTTTAATGCAATTTTAGCTGTGTCACAGATATTTATGTGAAATTGTGTGATCATTTCCTAACCTCCGTTGCTCCACATCAAAGCGGCTCAGATCTCGAACAAAAGCCGTATTGTATACTCGGATCCCGTCAGCGGACGCTTCGAGTGTCTCAGAATCACATGCTCAGCGTAAAGATGGCCAAGAGCGGTGTCCTGCTGCTGACCTCTCGCCAGACGAGACCGTCCAACGCTCTGTGCCAACCCTGCTTTCCCAAACACTCCTCCTGAGTCCAGCAGAAGATCTCTGACACCTCAGCAAATAACGTCTGTATGTACATTTTTTAAAATTCAGCTATTTTGTATTTGTGACCCTGGAGTACAAAACCAATCATAAGCAGCACGGGTGTATTTGTTTAGCAGTAGCCAAAAATATGGGTCTCGATTATCAATTTCTTTTAAATGTGACAAAAATCATTAGGATATTAAGTACAGATCGTGTTCTGTGAAGATATTTTGTAGATTTCCCATCGTAAATATATCAGAACTTAATTTTTGATTGTTAACAAACATTAAACTCAAAAGGTCAGATTCAAAAAATTTCAAATAGTTTTATCTCAGCAAAATATTGTCTTATTATCCTAACACACCATACATCAACGGAAAGATTATTTATTCAGCTTTCAGATGCTCTCCTGGAGGATCTCCTCCCAGACCTGGACTAAAGCATCTGCCAACTCCTGGACAGTCTGTGGTGCGACGTGGCATTGGTGGATGGAGCAAGACATGATGTCCCAGATGTGCTCAATTGGATTCAGGTCTGGGGCCGGTCCATAGCATCAATGAACTGCTGACACACTCCAGCCACATGAAGTCTAGCATTGTCTTACATCAGGAGGAACCCAAGGCCAACCGCACCGTCATATGGCCTCACAAGGGGTCTGAGGATCTCATCTCAGTACCTAATGGCAGTCAATGTACCTCTGGAGAGCACAAGGAGGGCTGTGCGGCCCTCCAAAAAAATGCCACCACACACCATTACTGAAACTGGGCATGCTGGAGGATGTTGCAGGCAGCAGTACGTTCTCCACGGCGTCTTCAAACTCGTCTGTCACATGTGTTCAGTGTGAACCTGCTTTCATCTGTGAAGAGCACAGGGCTCCAGTGGTGAATTTGCCAATCTTGATGTTCTCTGGCAAATGCCAAACGTCCTGCACGGTGTCGGGCTGTAAGCACAATCCCCACCTGTGGACGTCAGGCCCTCATACCGCCCTCATGGAGTCTGTTTCTGACCGTTTGAGCAGACACATGCACATTTGTGGCCTGCTGGAGGTCATTTTGCAGGGCTCTGGCGGTGCTCCTCCAGGTCCTCCTTGCACAAAGGTAGAGGTAGCAGTCCACCTTGCTAACTGCCTGTAATTTCTATTCCATTTAGACAACAGCATGTGGAATTGATCGTCAATCAGTGTGTATGTGTGTGTGTATATATTTATATATATTTAAAGTTTTCTTTTAGTACAACAAGGTAACCTAAATGAAATTAAGCAATGTTTACTATGCAGTTTGGAGAAATAAAATAAGCTAAAATAAATAAAAAAATGTTTTACTTTATTTGTTCAGATATAATTATTATTATTTTTCATTTTTTTTATTTTTTTTTATAGTTTTTGTCCAGTGACTGCAGACTTTAAAGTCAGGCCAGAAAAGCAGTTTATTCTGGCCATGAACAGCCCACTTCAACAGGAAGTGATGGTTTAAATGATTCATAAACCGGTTAATCAAAGTTTAATTAGATTAGATTAGATTTCTTTAAGGGCTTGTTTATCTGAAAATCTTAAAACCGCAGCGGAACAGTTTTTGTGGATTCTTGTGCTTGAAGTTAAAATTCTGCGCGTCAGTATTTGTTTGTTTCTGAGGAACCCTAAAACACATGATCTAGTAGATAGTCAAAAAAATAATAATCAAGACATGAACATTGGGCCAAAGTGAATGCTTCATGCTTTTTCTTTTGTAGTAAATGAACTGAAAAGGAAGATTTCAGTATCTTAGCTTACTCATAGTCACCGCCACACCTATATAAACCTATGAAAAATCAGTGTGTGCCTTACATTAACAATGTTTTTCAAATGTTACGTCATCATTCGATTTTCTACAGTATACGTTTGATGTTACCACCCACACTAGCAATTAAAATATAATCAACTTTATTATTTATCATATTACAAATGAACCTTTTTATTTTATTTTATATTAAAACAAAACTCTTTTCATTTGGTAGTTGTATGTTTTGATGCAGTAAACACAAAAAAACATGTATATCATCCTCAGAAGATATACGTATCTTCTTTTTCTTCTTATATTATTATTATTTTGTTTTCCGGTGCACTGATAAGGAACCTGTGCATTTACTCAGTCAGATGCTGGTTTCAATCGGGCTCTTTAGAGTCTGTAGGTGTCTGGCTCGGGGAAAGTATGTGTGGATTCTGCGTTATTGACTTTGAGCTGCTTCTATCATGAGCAGGAATCCGTGTGGTTTCGCTCATGTGCTTGAGAGGAGCAGAAGAGCTATCTAAAGCACTGCTTCAAGCCTGTTCTTAGCAGTGTTTTGTCTCTGTGATTTATCATCTCCGAAGTATTGAGTGCATCAGTTCCTGAAAATTGAAGTTCTCTTGAAGTCATTTATCGGTATTTTGGTTTTAAGGCATTTTGTTTTTCTGAATTGGTCTTGAGACGTGTTCTTCAGTGTTGCGCTTTTTTGACATGCTGTCTTAAAGGATAGTTCACTAGTATCATTAGATCTTGTTTTTTCTGTGCAACACATCTGAAGAGTACCTGAAGAATCTTCATTCAGCTTTTCTATACCATGATACGTCTAACTATTCATTAAGATGGCATGTGAAAAACCACTCCACATATTCTCTCACATATTCAGGAAACCAAAATGCCTTAAAAGCATTAAATGAGTTTGTTTCAGAATGCATCTATCACGACGCCATCTGATGAATGTGTTCATGGGCTGGGAAATTACTAAATATGATACCTTTATATTTTCCCCCAATTTTGATGATTTTCAACGTATGATTCTATATGGCTGCATAACATTTTTTTTAACTGTGCATACAGTACATATTATTATGTTATATATGAATGATGTCATTTGAAATGTTCAGTTTTTTCCCCCTTTTGTCCATAAAGTATTTACAAATAAACAGTCTGTAACATAAGTTAAATAATATTTTATAATTATATAGTTGTATATTGTATCTGTTATTTTATGTGAAATTACAATACATCTATTTCTGTCTTTCATTGAATTTATTCTTGTGAAGAATCGCAGCATCTTATTAAAAGTAGATTGTGCATGTTGTGTTCTCAAACTTTTAACATTGTCACAGTACTCTGGATCTTGCCTAGTTTTAGATTGTCATGATGATGGTGCTAGTGTTGGAGTGACCGCTTCTCCTCTCTCCTGTGGGTCTGACCGAGAGAAACAGGACAGAAAATCTCCCGCAGACACTGCTGTGCAGCTTGAGCCACATGACACTGACACAGGCCTCTCTCTCTCTCTGTGTGTCTCTGGTTGGATGCGAAGGCTTTGGCTGGCTGCTGCAGGAATGTTTAAGCACTCTTGCTCTGTTGGCCGCTGCTGCTCAGATGAGTGGAAGTTCAGAAGCCAGAGCTGCCCACATCATTAACCCTCTCCTCTCCACTGTTGTGATGGCTTTAAAAGCTGAGATTTTGTTGCATGTAAATTGAGTCAAGTCACCTTTATTTATAAAGCACTTTTGACGGTATTGTGTCTGAGCAGCACTGAGCGGTATCAGACTGGAGAATAGTGTGAGAGATTTGCATTACTTGCTACTACTTAGTCTGACACGGATGAGGAGAATAATTGTTATTGTGCTGTAACCGTAGACGACTTCATTGATTACAGTATAATGTGAGCAGTTAGGATTGATTCAGAGCATGCAGCCCAGCCAGTATAATGTTCATGACATTTTAATGTCTTACAGCGCCATGCATATGTTTTTGTTTAACTCTTTTCTTGCCTTTTGTGCTGTTTGCATGTGTTCTAAAGCTGTGCATCACCTCAGTGCTGACTGTCTGCTGTTGTTGCATGCTTTTATATTGTGTATATATACAGCAGTTTTTGCATCACTGTCCCGTCTGGTGTAGTTAGCGCGGCGTCCAGTGCGCCAGGTCTGACTTCACAAAGAGCGCTTCACAGAGCCTGTGAAACGTGCAGCTGCTTTCACGTCGTTTTTATCCGCGACTGTAACTTTCAGTCTCTTCCACATCAAGGCCTCGCTTGCATCAGCCCGAGTGAGCTTCAGAGTCACACTGCACTTTGAAACCACACACACGCACACTCAGAATGAGTGGGAACAGCTCTGGCTTTAATAAAAGCAGATATTTAAAGCAACTGAGGATGAGAACGCAAAGTGAGCTCCTCTTTTTATGAATGTCATCAACACAGGTCTAGGTCGTATTACACCCAAATATTGCTTACAACCAATTAATTTCATGTGAGCAAACCCATAAGCCTACATAATTATTGTATTTTGGTTATTTTGTTTTATTTTATTTTCATGCATGTTTCTTAAATTTTACATGCGTTTTTATTAATTGTATTAACAATAAATGTTGTTGTTGAACAAACCTATAACCCTAAGAAAGAATGAATGAATAAATAAAAAAAAAAGAAAATAAAGTTTTTAACTTAATTTAATTAATTGAATTTTTCTCTTCTTTTTTTTTTTTCAAAAATAAAAAAAAAAAGATAAAAAAAAAAGTTAAGCTCAGGATATCAAGGAAACTGCATAACAAAGGTAAATTTTCATAAAAATGCTAAAAATTTAAAACATGCCAAAAATAATAAAGAAATAAGCTTTGTTTTTCTATAATTAAAAGTGCTGTTTTATTTTGATCTGAAATTGAACTGGCACGTGCTCTTGAGTGGTTTGGAGATTCTCTCTCTATTGATATTTCTCTGTCTGTTGTGTTAATGGAGTCACAGTCTTTCCTGTTAGCGTTTGTTGGGCAGGTTTCCCTTCAGATAATGACATGTCTCCCAGAAGACCTTGGACTGTCTGGAACGCCGTGCAGCGCATATGTCCTCAACGGGACGGCTCTGCATTCCTGCACACCAACACCGGCTCACTCACACATGTTTGAGATGCATGCCATTTAATATTACAGAGAACTCTGTACTAATGCATCAACAGCCTACAGTTCATCAACGTTCTTACTTACTGGAAGAAATATTACTAACGCTTATTCAGGATTAGGAATTTAAATAAATGCATAGCCCTTCGTAACTAAACTGTACTTTCATTTCATTTCATTTCGTTTTGTGTTTTTGTGCTGCATTGCAACAAACTCATAACCCAACACTGAAACTTATCCAGTGCTGTACTGTATGTGCTGCAGACATCCCTCAAAAGATTCCACTCCAAACACCCTAGCAACCGTCCAGGACACCATAGCAACCACTTGCACACTCTTTTTATTGTTTTTACCATTTTCTTAAAGCAATATACCAGTGTGGGTCATGCATTAAGGTACTTCTACCAAAGTTGAAGGACTTTAGACTTTTTATGTCACTTTTTAAGTCTAAATAAATGCATATTATAGATCTAATTATGAACTCTTTATGTGCTCATGTGATCTATTATACAAAATGAAACAAGCAGACTTCTCTCAGGTGATGTATGCATTCATCCATAAATGAATGTAAGAGCTTTATTTCTTTATTTCTCTCGTTGTGAGTAAAGTGTTGAGGTTTTGCTGTGATGATGCTGCAGCAGGTGTGAGAAACCCCTCAGCTTTGACTCTTGTTGTTGGCTGTGATGTCAGAGACGGGAGCGGCTCGGTGGATCACGCTAATGATGAAAAACTCATCTTTTGCTGTCAGCATTCCACGCTTTTATTATATTAATGCAGGGGCTCAATTAGTGTTGAGTAGTGCTGGATTTCGCATTCCTTCCATTCGACTCACGTTCACAGGCCGACGTGTGTTCGGACATGTTCGGAATGCTGCTTCAAAGCGCTCGGCAGTGTTTGGCCACATCCGTGTGTGTGTTCAGCAGTGGAAACTGGATGTTAAAAAATACTTCTGATTTCCTGAAAAGGTTTGTAGTCATTTAGCAGATAGCACTATATATATATATATCCAGAACAACTTATAATATACCTGCCACAAAATCTTTTATTTTATTTATTTATTTTTATATTTTTAATTTGTTTTATTTTATCTTAGTTTTCCATAATTTATATTATTTTTCATATTCATAAATGATTTAGTTTTATTTATTGATTTTATTTAAATTACTTTAATATTATTAAATTCTTTCAGTTAACAAATTTGTTCATAAATTTAATTTCTTAATTTTTATTGTTTTATTTTCTTTATTTTATTTAATTTTTCTATTTTCATCATTTTTATAACGTCAATTGTTATTTTTTGTTTTTTCATTTTATATAATTTAATTTACATTTTTATTTATTAAATAAAAGAACGTTTTAATTCCATATAGAAAAATGGGTCATAATCCTTTTTATTTTATTTTATTTTATTTTATTTTATTTTATTTTATTTTATTTTTAATTTTATTTTTAATTTTATTTTTAATTTTATTTTATTTTATTTTATTTTATTTTATTTTATTTTATTTTATTTTATTTTATTTTATTTTATTTTATT
>JAUMHQ010000053.1:26865432-26875564 GCA_032361165.1 Enteromius paludinosus
CCCTGCCGGACCTGGGACTCGAACCCACGGCCTTTGGGTTACAGGTCCGACTCTCTATCCATTAGGCCACGACTGCCACATTACAACGATATCCACATTACATTTTTTCATGGCTGGTAGGCAGTTGACTTACCAGTATGTTTAGGCCTAGTGTACGTGTTGGAGTTGGAACTAGAAAATAGTTTAGAAATAGGCTTACACTGTTGGTTTTAACAGGAACAGTGCTGATCCAGTGTTATCACTGTTAGAGCTGGGGCAGTATCCTGTTAAAGGTATACCTTTGAGCCTTGTTTACCCTTAAATAGTGCATATTAATATATTAAAAGAACATACCAGTATCATCCTGGTCTATTCAGAAGGGATTGTTTCATTTCTGTTAAAGATTTTCCTTTTGGGACAGCAACTTCTGGATGTTTATTGGGTTAAAATCCATTAGTAGGTGGTTTATGGACAGCACGCTTAAGCTTCACTCTTTGTAGAGCTAGTCAGTTTTTCTGTTAATTTTTGTTGTAACATTTGTCATACGTAGCACTTTGGTCCTGGAGGAACATTGTTTCGTTTCATCGTTTACTACTGTATATGGTTGAAATTACAATAAAAAGCCTACTTGACTTGACTTGTTGTTTACACAGCCTCATTATGATGTTGGCATCCTGTTGACTGTGGCTCTGGTTGTGTTGGCCATCATCATGATCTTTGCTCTACGTTTCCGCTGCAGGTCCAACAGAACCTGGGTAAGAAAACATAACACATTATACCAGGAGTGGTCCTGAAGAGCCACAGACCTTGATTGAGTCAGGTGTGTGGTTGATTAGAGTTGGTTTGAAACTCTGCAGGACTGTGGCTCTCCAGGACTGAACTTGGTCAGCCCTGCATGATATATCATTGCAAATGATATATCAAGTCTGGATTGTAACTTTTCCGTTGCATCATTATACTCCTCTCCACTTCTGCATGATCAAAACGTATTGCTTTGACTTTTAAATTCACTCTAGAAATCTCATGACAGTTTTTTCGCAACTCCCAGGACTCTGTGCATCAGCAGACCATGCGTGCCATCAGCAGGTTGGAAACGCGCACATACAGCTCTCAGGGTTGCTCTGCCTCCCAGCTTTCTCGTGGGGCTCCAGGGTCAAACAGCAGCTCCAATTCCAGCCCAATCTGTGCCATCTGTCTTGAGGAATTCATGGATGGCCAGGTAGGAGATGAAAAAAACAAAAAAGCATTATATGATTTTGAAGAGGGCCGAGAGAAACCGTCAAGCCACTTTTGCATTGAAGCACAACCAGTGGTACATTTAATATTAAATTTTCTCTCTCTTTCTGGCAGGAATTGAGAATCATCTCCTGTGCTCATGAGTTCCATAAGGAGTGTGTCGACCCCTGGCTCCTTCAACACCGTACCTGCCCACTGTGCATGCACAACATCATGGGTAAACAGCCTCAGGGTACATATATATATATTTCTCCAATAACTTTTTTATAGAGCCTCAGAGGCAGCACTTTATTGAAATTCCTTTTCTTTCTTTATCAAATGCTTCCTAAATATTAACATATGAGATGCCCAGACCTGTGTGACTTTCTTCTGTGGAACACAAAAGATAAAATGGTCCAGTGTTGTTTGGATTGCCAATATCCTTCAAAATGTCATTCAATGTTTTAAGGAAGAAGGTTATGTTGGATTGGTAAGACCTGAAGCATGATCTAATTTGTTTAGAACCAAAGCCTGAACATACCCTGAACTGAGTTGTTTTTCAAAGAACCAAATGTTTCCAAACTAAATTCACCATATATCCACCATCAGGTTCAGATCTGGCATCCCGTCAGCCCCAAAGAAGTCGAATGCCACCCCCTCCACCTGAGCACAGTCAAGCCTTCCTTCTTCCCCATCACTATTCGAACCAACACTCTTATCCCCAGCACCATGTTCCCTTTTCCCTGCGGCATCATTATCCCCGTAACCCCTCTGGACCTTTACCCCAATTGGGCCACTATGGTAACTCTCCTCCTCTTCATCCACGGACTCTCCGTTGCTTTCCCAGCAGGCCGTTGGGTGCTAGCTGTGCATACCATTTGGCTCCGGATGCCCTTCATGGACGTCCACACAGGACAGGCGGGCACGGGTGTCGGAGTGGGGGGCATCACTATCCAACCCCTAGAAGGTCGTGTCACCGGTGTCCCGGAGGACCTTTGCGGAACACTTCGGGTTCTCGGATGCATCACCTGGCATCGCCCGCAAACCATGCAACTCATCATCACCTGCCGCGTGGAGGAGGCTCGCACAGTCGCCAGGATGACGGCAGCTGCTCGGGAGGGAGTTACCATACGGAGCGGAGCGGTTACCTTGCAGACGGACCGGCCAGCGATTCCAGCTCGGGATCATGCCACGGCTCGTCCAGCGACTCTGTATTGAACTGTACGGATATCAGCCTGCAGGGCGTCTATGGCAGCTGGTCCACTTTTCGTAGCTCGCTCAGCAGCGATTACGATCCATTTGTCTACTGTGGACCGGACAAAGCTCCACGCAGAGGGAGCATGGAGGCCACACAAAGGCCTCGTTCCTTGGACTCGGTAGTGAACCGAACCGGGGGTGCAAGCGGCGGTGATGCCGGTGCCATTTGCCCGGAGGAACAGCAACAGGTGGCTGTGTTCAGTCACGTTCACTATCACAGGCATAGACACCACTACTACGAGGATGGGGAACTCAGTCAAGGGCCCGGCCGAGGCTCTGATGAGGATCAAGGGGCCACGTCCTCAGCCGCGGCAGCAAGCGGGCCTTGTCTTGTAACTAAAGACAAAGACTCTTCCGGGTGTCAGGTACAGCACCAGTCTTGCCATTGCCCCAAAACAGACCTCAGTTCAAGGAGGGTTGAGGTTAGAGACCCGGACCCTGTTTCTTCCTCAGGTGCCTCTGTGGTCCTTCCCTCTCCTCCTTTAACCTCTCCGTCCCCATCCTGTTGCTACAAAGGCCCAGGGTGGACGACCGGTCGAAAAGCAGCTGGCTGTACATTGGAAGTGCCTTCGCCAGTTGTTCACTTCCATCAAAGCTTGGACCTCCAGGATGATTGTAGCATTCATATCCACTACGGACAGGGAACGGGAAGCTACTGCTGCACACCTCCGCCAGACATAGCCCCCACACTGCTGCCGGTGCCCCTGATCTTGGACTCGACGGGTATGACCGACTGGCCGTGCTGTAGTGGGGCACATGTGGTGTGGCAGAAGCAGGTACAGCAGGCCCATTCAGAGCCTCAGCTCCTGGGACCCACTTCTGGAACGGACAGACCTCTGTGTAGGGTCCATCACGGTCCGGGGGATGAACTTCCCATGGACATCTGTCTATACTGCCAAACTCTACACAATAGTCAGGGTGAGTATATCTGACGGTAGTGCTCCACTATAGAGTACTGCTGGAATGCGTCCTAAGACTGATGATACACAGGGCAAATTTTTGAGCAATGTTTTCACCCATTCTCCAATTTGTCGCCCATTCTCAGTGGGAAAGTGCCCAAAAATCATTGCTCAAAAAGTTTTCCTGTGTATCATGAGTTGCATTTTTGTAATCAATGTTTCCCATTGTCCAGCAGTCAGTTGTTTTTGGTGAAAAGCCTGAACTAAGCTCTGTGATTACCAAAGGCTCAAGATATTTTCAAACTCTATTCAACTACATAAACTTTTTCATCTTTTACACATCTTTTCAAACAGGTAATCTACTCAATAGTCTGGTTAGCCTTAAGCATATTTATTTATAATTCCATCCAAACAAACAACAACAAAAAAAACGACTTTATTCAACAATTTGGCACTGTTGCACCATTTTGGAGAGCATCCAGTGGACACATATAGCGTACGCAATGCTATTGTCAGCTGCAATGCAAGGATACATCTACAATGTGTATTAATGCTTTGATTTGTATAAAAACAGCATATCCTTGCATTGCTGCTTTAGGGAAGCAATCCTTGCATCACCGTTTAGGTAATGTTGTAATACATGTATAGCGAAAGTTTGAGCTTTTCTTTAGAAGACTTGAAAGAATTATATAAACCTTGGTTTGTCACAAAGCTTATTTATTGGAGTAGCCCAAAAGCCAACTGAAAATTGAGGGAACTAGGGGGGATAGTGTTGGTGTATAAAATTCTCTATTGCTGGTTATAACCTGAATGTACACAGCTGTTTTAATTAACTATTCCATCAATTGGATGAGTTTTAATTTTTTTTTTTTTATTCACAGGGTCAGAGGAAGAGTCTGGTGTTTGAGAAAACTCTTCATCCAAAACTCCTCACGCTGCTACACTAGAGCCGAAATGGACAAAACTCTTCTGCGATCTCTCGCTGTCTCTTTCTCTCACATGTTGAGTCTTCCGGATAATTCCAAACATCTTCTGCAATATCAAACTGGATTACTCAGAATCTCCAGACCTCAGATTTCATTCTCACAAACAGTGCAGTAGTAATTTGACGAGTAGATGGGTACTCTTCAGTAGTAACTCTCTCTTACTAGCACCCTTTGTAATGTCCAGAACAAGTCATTCTTGGTACTTTTACCCAATACGGTCCAAATGCGACTTTTCATAGACAAACAAGTGGTATTAAATCAGGCATTTATCAAAGGATCTGGAAGATGCGCATGGGATTGAATATGGTTACTTTATGCAAGTATGTAGACTACACAAGCTTGGCTGCCGTGTTCTGAAATGTGTCAGGGCCGGTTCATAATGCAACATTAGTGTAATTCGCCTTGTTCTGCAACCATTTTTGTCTTTCAGGTTAACTACTATCATGGCGGAAATCTGCTTACAACAGCTATCTGATTAATAACGTATAATATGAAGGTATCATTATACCTTGAAGACTGACATGTACAACGAAACCGAGAGCTTGCAGTGCATCGGCTGTGCACTTACTTCTGTGTTTGCGTACTTGCATAAAGTATATTTCATTACTAGCCAATTTTGAATTGTCTAGTCATTGCGATGCCACTCGCCTCTTCTGTATCTTTTCTCACTTTTTTAACTATGTGTTGGGCTACGTTCAAGCATCTGGCCTGGTTTTCCAGCACTACCTCAGATAACCAATCAGAAAGTCCTGTTAGCGAGACGGTACTTCAAAGGTACTTGTGCGTTGGCCTCTCGTTACCTCTGACAGATATTAACTCAGAGGAGTGATAGGAAGCTTTACTTCATATCATCTGTCCTTGGAAAGGAGCATTTCATTGAGGTTTCAGGTCTCGTTTTTGTTAATTCAGAAATGGCAGCTGTTATTTACAAATGTTTGTGTCTTCATTTTATTAATTTTGCTCGTCAGAATGGAATGAATCGACTGAATATATTTAGGGAAAGTTGTGAAGATTTTTTTGGTTTTGTTTTGTTTGATTATTTTGGTCTGTTAAGCCTGTAATGTGTTCGGGCTGAGAAGGACTACATTTCCCAGATTGCTTTGCTTTCACCTCTCATGTTCCCTTAAAGGGATGCGACATTTCATAGAAACCAACCAGCATACAAGCTTACCAAAAGTGCCTCTGTAACCCATGAAATGAACACTTCATGAAGTTTATACATACATTTATGTAGCCTGCTGTCATGTTCCTTGCAATACCAGCTCACACGCAAAACTTGAGTTCACTCGATGCGTATTGCCTGCAAGCATAGTTATGCTCTGTTACCCAGAAATGTCTGTTGTCAACCTTTAAAGCAATGGTCTGGGTTCAAGACAAGCTAAGACATGCGACATGCTGGAAGTAAACCCTTCCTTTAGTTTGTAAAAATATCCCATGCAGTTTTGAACCTGTACCATTCCTTCAACTAAAGAAAAGGAAACACTGGAAATCTTGCCATGACAAACACCTGAATGTTTTTTTTTTGTTTTTTGTCAGTAGATGGTCAAACTGGTCAAAGGTCTTGATCCTTTGAACCACAAACACCTCCCACAAATCGTTTTGGCGTCATACTATCACATGCTGAGTTTCATCAAAATGAGGCTGAATCCCAAATGAAAATCTATGCAAGACAAAATATAAGAAACCTCAGTACAGGGTTCCCACACTGTAAAACCAACGACTTGTCCCATTGTTTTCAATAGCTTTCTAAAGATTACACTCTGATTTTTTGACTGAATTGTTGTTTTTCACAGCTTTTTTTTCACGGCTTAGAAATCGTTTTTCTTTTTGACCTTGTATTTCCAATACTTTGTGTGGGAACCCTAAATTCAGATGCATCCAGACAGTCACTTTTTTGTTAACCAAAGATAAGAATTGCCTGATAAGTTGCAGTGAATTTGAATAATTAAATCCTTATGATTTTCTTTGAACTCGAGTACATAAACACAGCTATTGCTACCAACTACCACAGATTATGGAAGATCCGCTTTGCACTTCAATGTTGGTATCCGTCTCAAACAGATTCATGCGTAAAACTCTTGCCTTTGTCTAGAAAGGATGCAAACAGCACTTTGCCTTGGGAAAAACTAAATCTGCATGTGATTCAAGAAAGGAACGCAAAGCAAAACAATCAAAGCACTATGTAGCTACCAGTTCTACATCAATCAAACTAAACCATGAGGATGATTTTATTTTCTCTACCATCGGTCCTTTTGTGTTGGTTGTCAGTTATGTCTGTATTGTTCAAATGCTCTCTTTTTCCACAGAAAATCAATTAAAACTGCCTTTTTTTAAATAGAGCTAAATCCCTTCAGAAATCAAGGGAAATGCCAGTATATGTTCAATATTTTGTTTAAAAAAAAAAAAAAAGAAAAGAAAAGAAAGACAAAACAGTTATAAGATAAAGCGTTGTATTTTATATATAATAGAACATTTCAATATGGTTAATGTCACTAATATATTTATTTACTAATATATTTATCCATTTTTGTCCAGGTCTGAGAAAAATTTTAAAAAGGTTATTTTCTCACGTTTGGAATGATATACTTTATGAAACGTACAGCTGCCATCATAGATGTATAAGCCTGGCATCATTCCGATTATATACAAATAAATTATTTTGAAATAAAAATGTGGTGTTTTATTTTATTTCATACATTATTGTACACATACACACACACACATATTTTTTTTTCTACATGTTTTGGTTATTTTTCTTCAGTTTTTTGTATTGTCTGTAGTAACTATTTGTCTGGAGTAAGGGACTGGAGCCATATCCAAAAATAAATAAATAAATAACTTGAGTTAAAATTTAAAAAAAGTAACCACTTGAAACTTTTCCCATGTTTTTGTTAAAGTTATATTGGTTGTGCACCCAAACTTAACTATATTAAATGTTTATTGAAATTTATATTAGTGGCTGAATAAACTAACTTTAACAAGTGACCAGCATATTAAACGAGACCACCTCAGCACAGATAAGAACCACTTAACTTTTAACTTTTTTCAACCCCATTTGACTCCTCAAGTGGATGTAGCACATGAACAAATAAGCGATACAAATTCGTTGTACAGTTATTATATTAAATGTCTTTATTGTTGTCCTGGACATTTTAATTGATGGTGCTATATTATTTCACTCTAGCATGATGGAGTTAGTCACCTTAATGCAGTTGTGTGTGTTAGTAAAAGGCCTTGCGGACGCCCTGGCCCTCCGGTGTGAGAACCGTGAGGTTTCCTCTGGCATCCTGGTCTTTCTCAATGGCTTCGAACAGAGATTTGAAGTTTCCAGCTCCAAAACCCTGATGGATAAGAAGAGAGGTGACAGGTTAAACGTGGTTCTTATGATGAAAAACAGAGATTTAGACCCAGATAGAACATATACTGTAAGCATCTGTCTGAGGTGTGGAATATACTTGACTGATAAATTGCTAGAACATTTCACAATTACAAAGACCTGGCAAGAAGTCAAAAACCTTTAACTCACATTTTGTTACATAACTTTAAAAATCATTTAGTAATGAGCACAGCATTGTTTTCAGTGATGTGTATATATCTGCTAAAACTTCTAAAAACTTAGAGTTTTATTGCCCTTTAATAATAATAAGCAGTCTTTGGACTTGATCTGTTGGTGTCACTGGGTTTGTTTTCTAGCTCAGGTTTACAGTTTAAACACCTCAGAGGAAAGTAAAGCCCCCTTTAGTGTGACTCAGACAGAAATGTCTTGTCTTTGGGCATTTCTTTTACTTCACAAGCTTTAAAAAGCCCCTAATAAAACGATGAGCTTGTTCAAACATGTTTTCTCAGAGCTCAGATTCAAAAGCAGTACTGTATTTACACTAGAAACACTATATATTTCATCTGTATGACATTATTTTATACCTAATATTGATTATAATAATGCCAAAAATATTGGCACCCATGGTAAATACTGTATGATCAAAGAAGGCTGTGAAAATTATTCTGCATTGTTAATCCTTTCGATCTTTTCATTGGATAATAAGAATTTAAGATGGGGAGAAATATCATTATGAAATAAACGTTTTTTCTCTAATGCACATTGATCACAATCAACAGCTCTCTTTTATTCAGTACTTTTTGAAACCTCTATATGCCAGTTTAACAGCTCTAGATTTTCTGCTATAATGCGGGATGTGCAAGAGACCATCCCTTCATCCAGGATCACTCCAGACCCTTCAGATTCACAGCTCCTTCTCTTCAGTCCACCTCACTCATTTTCTACAGGGTTCAGGTCAGAGGACTGGAATGGCCAGCAGAAGCTTGGTTTAGTGCTGCTCAGTCTTTGTGTTGGTTTTGAGGTTTGTATTTGGATTATTGTACGGTTGGAAGATCCAGACATGGTCCATTGTAAGATTTTTAACAGACCTCCAGCAGGAATATAGACCCACATCATCAGAAAATACAGCAGTATATTTCATTGTACACATGGAGTACTTTTTATCCCTGTGTTTCAGGGCAGGTCCTGGGCTCAGGCAGTATAGGCAAATGCTAATTGCGCCGCTGATCCCCTGATCCTATTTTTGTAACAGGTGTTTGTGTGGTCGTACAAATTAATTGGTGCGTTTGTTTCCAATAAAAATGCCTAGGGCAGCAGACTGGCCAGGGCCAACCCTGCTGTGCTCACCAAACACGTCTTGAGTGTTTGCTGCTGAAAAGTTCATCTGACCGTTGAAGCCAGTCCTATTTGTAGTTCTAGTCGTGTCTGATAACTGAATATGCTGAAGTTTGTTTTTGGATGAGTGAGGAGAATTTTCTTGAAACCCTCCTGAACAACACGTGCTGATGTAGGGGCTGTTTGATTACTATTTTAAAGATTTTCTGACCATGAGACTCAACAGTTTTCTGCAGTTCTCCAGCTGTGGTCCTTGAAGAGTCTTTATCCAATCAAACTCTTCTCCTGTCCCTGTATTAGGACAATACACGTCCTCTTCCAGGCAGCTTCCTAACATTGTATGCTGATTGGAAATTCTTCATTATTTCTCTGATGGTGGTAACGGGCATTTTCACTCCTCTGGCTCTTTTCTTAAAGCCACTTCACTGATTTGTGAAGCTCAATTATCTTTTGCAGCACATAAGAAATATATTCTTTTCTCATTGTGTTGATGATTAATGGAATTTGGCCTTTGTTTTACTTAACTATTTTTATTTCTGTGAAACAGGAAGACATAGCTGGATAATTTCATGTTCATAATCACCCTGGAGTGCTCAAAATTGTGAACATGAAGGGGAATATACATAAGAGATATTTTGCTCATAAGAGTTTCTAGGGGTGTCATTGCCTGTAGCCTTGTGGGCAGTGCGCCGCCACATACAGTATGCCGTTGCACTTCGGGCGTCATGAGTTCGTGTCCCAGCTCGCAGACCTTTCCTGATCCCATTTCTCTCTCTATCCCTCTCTCCTAATTCATTTCCTGTCAAGATTGACCTGTACTGAAATAATTAAAGGCAAAAATGCCTTTGTGTATAATTGTGTCCAACATGTATTTGAGAAAAACATTTATTTTTCATAATGATATTTAAATTCTAATTATCCAATAAAAGGTTAATTTTTTTTAAATAAAATATCAAAAGGATTACAAATGCAAATTCATTTTCACAGCTGCCTTTGATAATGTTTACCAAGGGTGCTAATATTTTTGGCTATAACTGTATGTATATATATATATATATATATATATATATATATTGTGCCAATATACAGCCATATCTAATGTCTATGAGTGTGATATTGCATTT
>JAUMHQ010000053.1:26878582-26896500 GCA_032361165.1 Enteromius paludinosus
CTACTGACCCATATGAATGGGCTGATAACGACTGATAACGGCCCATTCAATCGAGTGATAACATCCGAAGCGGGTGAAGATAACTTTAACAATAACTATATTAGCGTCCATACCATCGAACGTCTACTGCTTGTGTACTGCTTCTACTAATTCTACTGCTCGGGATAGCAGGATTGATTCTGATTGGCTGTCAATGTTTGTATCGTTCATCATCTGGGAAAAAATCGTTCTGAAGTTTCCAACGATATCGTTTCTCTGTGCCTTTATCGTTTTTGTTGTGGTGTGGACGCTGCTATTCTTTAACACTGAAAACTATTTTTAAAACTATATCGAGATGGGTCAACAGTGTAATCATAAATGTAATTACAGTAATTAATTAAAGATTTAATTACATATAGGTATTTTCAAAGAATTTAATGTAAAAACGTATGTCCACAATAAGTGCATTGTACCTAATGATTACTTTAAATGTTAAGGCCACCTAATATAAAGTGGGACTTAAAAATCTACCTACATGTACTTACATCATTCATTTGTTTATCATTTAATCATTCTTTTGTGTTATGCTGTATGTTTGAGATTGCGTGCCAAATGCTTAAGCTTCTGTCAGTGTTTGCTCATCAGTGTAAAGACTAAATTAAATCTCTTCATCATGAAGTTTCTTCAGAAAATTTGGACTAAATGGCTGAATTCATTCCATTTGTGTTACAATCTCTTTATGACGTTTTGAAATGTCAATGTACTTGTGTAGACTGTCAGTGTGGTAAATTGGTGACAGAAATTGTTGTTATTTCATTAAAAACATCATGAGTTTTCTTCTGTAGATGTACGAAAGTGAGTAAATCATTTTTAGAAAATTCATATTTTTTCACTATCTGTTTAAATATGATCATGTATCTGAAATCATCTAACATACACGATGCATTTGATCTTCATAAACCCACTTATCGCCAGCTTCAGATCAATGGGTCTAATTCATCATCACTGAAAGCCACATTCTAACCAAAAAAAAACAAAAACCCACACACAACAACCCACATCTTTCCATCTTAAAAATACTTGTAAATTGTGACACATGCTCAACTGTCAAATACATAGAAAATCATTTGTTTTTGAAGTAGTACTTTCAGCTGTTATGAAATGTTAGTGTCCTCCTTTTAAATACCAGACCATAAAATGAAACATATTGTATGTTACAGTGTAGGGACAAGTTGTTACTTAATTCAAATTCTTTTCTCTGGTAACCAGCAGCAAGACACAGAAGCTGTCAGCAGAACGTAACCTTTTTAAAAATTTAATTCATTTAATGTAACCTAGAATTTATTTATTTATTTTCAGCCATATAAATCTGTAACGTAAGCATTTTGAGAAATTAGCATCAAGTTTTCTGACAATCTTTCCAAAGAGGAAATGTAATCTAACCCTATGAGTTAAGGACAGAAGATGTTGCTGACGGGTACTTAACTCCTGAAAGTCAGGCTTGGGTCCGCAGCCCTGGTTTGTTATGTAAAGTCTTACACCCTCATATTTCCAGACAATATGTGAAGACACAATGGATGGAAGTGGTGTGCATGTAACCAGGTCCTTCAATTTTGAGTCGCTACAGTGTATCTGGTTTTCACATTAAACCTGAATCAGGAGATGTTCCCAGAACAAAAATAACCAGCGTGTACCTTTTGATCGAGGATGAGTGCAATTGATTTTCAATTTCCTAATAAAACAATGGAAGATAAAATGACACTTTAATGAGATGATTGCATGTACAAAATGCATGCTAATGTTCTTTATCACGTTACAAAATTGCCTTAAAAAAATCTTTCTGCACACGATTTTGAATTAGTTCTTTAGAAAAGCGTCGTGATTTAAGCTCGGATTTAAGCTCGGAAACAAAAATATGGATCTTTAAAATTATAATACAACCAAGTTTACATTGTTTCAATATTACAGAGAATACAATATACCCCAGTAAATATAAATATTAATTTAGAACTTTTATCTTGATTTTGAAAAGTAATTCCTTTTGTACTTTAATTTAACTCTCAGAAGTGAAGATTACTGATCAATGGTAAATTGTTTACATTTAAATAATTTGCTTTTTAGAATTATATTGTACTTTTTGCAAAGTTTTGTTAAATTTGTATGAATTTGCACACTCTCATTTGTACATTTTCGTACAACTAGTCAACCCACTGATATTATGTTTGGGGGTGTTGACCCTTTCATATTACAAATTGTGCACTTTCCACAAACATCACACTGTACAATTCCCCATGAGATCAGGTTGTCAGGAAGATGCATGAGCATTAATAAATGTTATTTATAGTTTAAAGTGGCATATGCCTAAAGGTGTGTTCAATGGCAATAACTGTACACACGATTCAGGATGTGTCACATACATAAGAGAATACAACTTGCAAAGGGATGTTAGGTCAGCTACTGACACTGTGCATTAAATATATAAATATTGGATAAATGATAAAACAGTACAAGGTCAATGTGCAAAAACACGGCTAAATTGTAATGAGATAACAAGAACAATAGGAAGTTCTGTGTGCACTAAATATGTCACTTAGTATAAATCAGAATACTGAGCATTGAAGACTTATGTGATCAGATGACTCAAGCACTTGCCACGGCAGCAGACTGAACAGACAGTTATCAGGATGTGTAGGGTTCTTGATGATTTTAACAGCCCTGCTACAGCATCATCTGATGTGTATATATCCTGCAGAGAGGAAAGAGCAGTTCCTGACATGTGCTCCATTCTCTGAAGGGCTTTTGTACCAGGCTGCCAGAATGCTTTCTATTTAAGAAATGTGATAAATTGTTCCCATACAGCTCCTGATTTTATTGGTTATGTATGTGACCATGTCAATGCACATTCATATACTGTATAGCGCTTTGATTGTGTTTAAAGCAGCTTCACACTAATAAACTGGAAATTAACAGTGGTGATGTTGCAAAATGCAGCAATTATGAAACAATATTAGTTTCAGCTGTAAAGCATACTGAAGATAATAGTGTCATTATTCAGCTTAATTCAGTTAATGTGGATTCACATTCACAAAGTGCAAAGTGTAGCATTTACCGACCAAATTCGATTCAGCTATAAAACTCTAATGGTCACACTTTATTTCAAGGTCCAGTTCTCTCTAATAACTATTAGTTAGTAAGGTAGTTGTTAAGTTTAGGTATGGTACAGAATAAGGCATTAATATGGTCTTTATAAGTACTAATAAACAGTCAATGTGCTTGTAATGCTAGTTTACGGAGAGAGTTGCTTCTTAAAATAAAGTGTTGCTTTAATAACATCATTATTCACTGCAATTCAAGTTTTGCTCTTAATCATTAGTGTCAGTGCAGTCAAATCAATTATATTTTCTATACATGTTTGTGAGCTTGTTTTCTGAGGTGCCAGATCTTGGCAGTTTTGGGAAACACACCGCATCAATCAATGGCATACGTTTAGGAGGGAACAACTGTTTATCCAACCAACTGAATAAACAAAGATGGGGAGTGTTTGGGAAACCTATTCATCATTGTTTTCAGAAATTTGATTTGGTAACATCAGTGGTACAAAAATCCCACTTAACCTTTTAGGTATATGCTAGTTGCAAAATGTTCCTGGAAAAATGTGCATAATAAGAGTCATAAAAGATTAGGGCTTAGTACTCAGGTGTTGACAGTCTAACTACAAGTTCTGAGGAAAAGAGAGACACAATGCATTTCCTCGAGAACATTCCCCAAGAGATCTGAACCCACCAACAGATGAGAGTCTCTGATGGCTTCCCTTCCCATGCCTATTGCTCCTGAACTGTGCCAGCTTTGATAGCTGTTAGTTTCTTTTCTCAGATCGCAAGTGAAGTTGGCAAAACTACTTGTTCAGACATCATCTTGTCACTTGTGCACATCATAAAATCACCTTGCTATGGGAAAAACTGCCCAAAAAATGTAATGGATTTAATGGTTATAATTGCAATTATATTGGTATTAAAGAAGTACAATGGCATCTACTGGTATGTGATGGATTCTATAGGTGGGATGTTAAATCATATTGGAAAAATGCCCAAGACACACTACAAGAGGGAATTTCTTGTAGCGCATCACATTTGTCCTTTCCCTCCTGAGTTGCCATAGATGTCGTCAGCCTTCGAGATATTGCAGGGAGCAAAGATTTCCACTAAATTAGGCCTCCACAATGCTTACCATCTGGTATGACTCAAAAGAGGGCGACAAGTGGAAGACGCATTTAACACTCCGCTCGGCCACTTTGAATACCGGGTCCTACCGTTTGGTCTTGTCAATGCACCAGCCGTTTTTGAGGTTCTTTGTGACATCAAGAACATGTTCCCTTACATTAAATAAAAAAGATTTTCTTTTTTAAATCATACTCAAATTGTATATATATATGCATTTTTTACAACCTCAAATAGCTGCTGCAACACACAAAGCTTACAAAGATTTTCAAGTCTGGCAACGTTCGGTCTCATTCACATGGCCCACCTAAATGGTTTGGCCACTTGCATGTCGGATGCCAGCTTAGTCCATAAATTTGAGTGCAAAGCAGACAGCGAGTGCTGGGACTACCGGTGAGAATACTCAGTCAATGAGAGGTGGATTCAATGACGTGACAACAGAAATAGATTAGGGCAATCTCACAAAGACCATCTCTAGGGAGATTGAATGCTCCCCTTTCTCTTGCTCTGTGGCCATCAAGGGCTTTTCATGGGAAGGAAGCAATCTGGAAGCTACTTCCCTCAATTGTATATTTCTTCTTCAAGCAAACAGAAGATGCAGCAAAGGGTGAGAGCAATGCCAATGCTGTCTCAATCCTTCGGTTTACTGGTTTTTAAGTTACAGCACACAATAAATTTACTGTCACAGTCACATTCAGTCAATATTTTAAGGACTGTGAACAAACTGTTAAATATGAATAACTGCATGCGTGCTGCTTTCAGAGAACCAGGTTGTTTCATTCAGTTATTTAATGATTTCATTTTGTCTGTTTGTTCCATACAGGCTTGTGGTGTTGGAGCAACATTATTTATAGTCTGCACACAAGATCTCAGGTTCACTCAATGGACAGCCAATAATGAGGACATTGTTTCACTAGTGAAAACCCAACTTATTCAGTTCTTCTTGGCACCAGAACTAGACAGGAAGAGCCAAATCAACATAGAAACCTTGATGTTAACTGACCATTTGCCTGCTAATTGAAAATGTTTCAAAGAACTATATCAATTGAACATGTCTTTGCAGAAATTACGCACTTGTTTCACAAAGGAAAGCACAGTCCACATCAGGTGCAGACACGGGGTAGAAATCAGTGGAAGTGTCTGTCCAAGCACGTTGATGTGACCATTAAGGGTATTGTTTTGGAATGAAAGCTAGCTGTAAACCTCTTTGAATTCACTGCAGGCTTTTCGCTAAAGAACAAACTTCAGTCTTTCGCTGCAAGGGTAACAGCCAAGTCTATTCACTTCCATCAGGGCTTGATTTGAGTTTGCAGAAAACATCTTTGTCATTTCTGAAGTCAATTGTTTGATAGTTTTTAATGACTTAATTCTTACATTTTCTTAATAGATCTTGTTAATGTACAAAAAAATCCTTCAAACTTTTGCATCAAATACAATGTGATTTTTGATAATCAAGATCTGGCAACCACAGCAAATTTTTTTGCTTGGGTGGCTGATTCTTGGACAGTTTTCCTTGTTCATGAAATCACTCACACACCAACAAACCAACGAGAAACACAAAACAATGATGATTCATAGCAATTAAGTGCATGAGCCAAAACCGCTGTTGGTCTGCTCACCTGAATCCCTCTAACTGGCACAAATCTGCAGAAAATTAGACAGTCACACGTGTATTACCCACAATGTATTATGTAAGCCTTACATTACACCTCAAATGACAGGGCAATTTAATCTAAACTCTCTCAAATGGCTTGGGTTTGCAGAGCATTCGTGGCTTACATGACCTGAACACCGCAGAACTTGTTGATGATGAATTCATAAAAGGACGTACTAAAGTGCTGTTTCTAAAATGTTGAAGACCTATTTATGTGAAGACACATTTGAATTGAATTTGATTAAAATGTACAGCCATAAAGTGGCATCTGCAAAAATTTTTTTTATATTATATTAACTTACCTTAACTACTATGCACTTGCATCAAAAAATAAGTGCTATGTACTTACAGTATTGTACAGCTATGTTTCACACTTGAAAGTTAGATGCGAAGCTAAATTTGCACAGTGTGAAATGATGCTGTTAATGCTGGATGTTTAGCAAACATCCAGATAGCTCATGTACGTCTGCAAGATGTCTGTTAAAGAGCACTTCATCTGGTAAGCATCTGCTGTGGCCAGACATCTGATAAACGTCTTTGAGATGTCAGTTTTGTACCATTCAAACAAAGTAGAAAACAAAACAAATGTGGTAATACTTTATAATAACTGTACACTATGAAGCATTAGTAAATAGTCAATTAATATTTAATAAAGCATTGTCTTAACATTAATAATCATTAGTAAGCAGTTTATAAATACAGATATACATGTTTTGCTCTCGAGCATATGTATAAAGTATAAAAAAGTCAAGCAAAGCACATGCAGTGGGATACAGAAATTTTTCAAAATGCCAAAAAATTATCTTACTTGACAAAAGACGAAAAATAAACCTCTGCAATTTCACAGAAAACAATAAAATAAAAATTCAAGTATACAGTTGTATAGTTTCATTTCTCTGTATCCCTGTGTGTTGTGGCTGTTTTTTGTTAGGAAGATAACTCAGCCTTTAAATCTTCTTTGTAATAGATATGCTTGTAAATTAAGAACAAGGCATTTATAAACTGCTTACCCATGACTGTTAATGTAAGGACAATGCTTCATAAAGGATGTACTGACAATTTGCTTTTTTTTCAAACAGCACCAGAGTGTAATACAGATCTATATGCTTTCATTCTATTGTTGCACTACTTTTAAGATGCATTCAATGTGTCCTTTTAAAAGCGTTGGTCTTTGCATAGAAATGGGAGTCTCAACATTTTGTAAATTGTGCGTTAAAAATCCATGTTCCAAAAATTCAAATTAACCACGTCCAGAGTGACTAACATGGGAGGAGTAATGCAACAGTTGGCGGTTCCTCTGGTGGTGGAACATATAAGTTCTGATGACGTAGAAACATGTGAAGGGCACAATGGATCTGAGAGAGCCAAGGAAATGAGAAGTTCCTCTGCGTGCATCTTGAAGGCAGTGTCCTATACATCAGGAAGCTACCAGCGGCTGCTCCCGAGGGGATTCACTCAAATCTCTCCTCCACACAATGCCCTGCCGAAAACAACATGACGTAGAGTGTCCTTGGCATTTAAAACAACAAAGCTCAATGCAGGATTAATGAGAGAACAAGTAATGAACTATGGTAGAGTTAATTGAAAAAATAAATAATGGGTGTGTTCTGAGGTGTAAGGCTTTGGCTCAGCTTTCTGGCTGGGCTTTTGTGAATTCATGTTTCTGGAAACAACTGTTCACCCTCACTTTAATGCATTTATTTCCTCTTGCGGGGCGATGGGGGATGGAGGGTCTCGCCGTGCCCCTCGCTAAAAGGATTAAATTCAGGGTAGCCTCTTTCAACTCATTCAGCGCTACCACTCTCACAGTGCCCCTTGTTTTTGAGCTCAAGTTGAAAAAAAAAGAGAAAACTCTCTCTGAAAAATCTGAATGAGGTAATACTGCTAAAAGGATTGTCTCAGCAGCTTCAGAGTCTGCATAAATTACCTTACTTACCAATAACAGCAAACTATCGTAGCTTTTTTTTTTTTCATTGAGAAAGGATGTCACTGTGAGGATGAAATGGGTTTTAATGTTGTAAATACTCTAACAATATGCGCGTGTTTTAAAATACATATTTCATATAAAGTTTTAAAATAGCAAGGAATGGTTCACCCGACAAACTTTCTTTATAATATCTTCCTTTATGTTCGGCAGAACAAAGAAATTCATACAGGTCTGGAACTACTCGACGGTGAGTAAATGATGACAGAATTTTCATTTTTGGGAGAACTTTTCCTTTACAATAGTAAAATGAATCTGTCTTGCATGAGATTATATGGTGTTTTTTGTCTTTCTTGCCCTGTCAACACTGTGTCTAATAATTATGTTTAGCTATAGGTATATTAAAATATGGTCAAATACGTGCATCCTATTATTACCGCAGTAAAGATCATGCCAGCAAATACCTGTCTTAACCAATGTGGCATAATTTGGAAAGCTATGTTACACACATTGTAAAACATTATAGCTTCTTATCAGCAACATCTTTTAAACACAAACATACCTTTTAAAACCAAATAAAACAGGAAGCCACCTTTAGAAGAGGAAACACTGTATTGAGCACATTTCTGACACAAAAACCCAGTGTTGCTTTTAGCCCAACTAAAAAAAAAGGATGAAGGAAGGTGTAGAACATGGATGTTGCTCTAACCCCATATCCTGTCATTGTAAGCATGAAACCACAGCGGTGGAGAGCAAAGACCATCAGGCACTGTGGCTGCCCACTTATCCAAATATGTGAGATATTCCCGAAAGCCGAGTGAAGAAATAGCTTCTCTACACCTGATAAGTGTTTGTCTCCATACAGCCTCTTAGCTTTCACCATAAGAGCATGTGGGCCTCCCAAACTTCTGCTCATAGAGTCCCAAGAGTAATTACCTGTCAATATAGATCATTCTGAGAGCTGCTTGAAACATATATGCTTTTTAAAAGCCTAGAATGTCTTTTATTACATGGTTAAATATTTTTTCTTATCAGAACATTCCTCACGTTCATTTCGGCCTATATTTAATGGAAAATCAGTTATAAATTATGTTCTAGATGCAACATGTCTTATATTTAGATGTGGCCACTTCATTCTGTGATTTAATATTGCAATATGGTTATGTATGTAAGCATGCACTCTTGTAAAATATGAATGTATTTAAAATACATTTATTTCATACTACGGTATATGAGGGTCAAAGATGTTAAGATGTCCACATCAAAAGAAATTCACATGTCCATAGAAAGAAGCACTTTAAATGTAAAGTGTCAACTTTTAAGGTTTCAAATGTGACAAATAATGTTACATTCTCATTCAGTGTAACACAATATTAATGTAAAAGTTCAAACTACATGCTTATTCTGACTTGTTCATGTTAAAATATGTATATAAAAAATAAGGAAGCATACTACATTTTATTGTGTTTTAAATGAGTAAAAATATCTTACTGACAAAACGGTAAAACTGAGCAGATCTAGAGCAAATGTAAAACATTTTACATTACAACTAATTAGTTTTTTAGTTTGTCAGAAACTGTTTTTGTTGTAAATATGCCTAACAAGATTGTTACTGTAACGCCCAGTGTCTTTGTATAGTCTGTCACTGTTTAGGTTTGCTTTAGTTTTCACGCCGTTAGTGAATCCGATTCCTGAATCTCGGCTAGGAGGGCCGATCCCGAGTCCAGTCCCTTATTCTCGGCCAGAGTGGCAGATCCCGAGTCTATTGCCTGAATTGGCTCTCCAGGAGAGCCGTTCCCAAATCCTGTTCCTGAATCACGGCCAGGAGAACTGTATCCGAACCCTGATCCCGACTCACGGCCAGGAGTGCCGATCCGGAGTCCAGTCCCTGAGTTCACGCTGAAAGAGCGCCCCCTAGAGCCTGCGATTCCAGAGCGCCTCCCTGAGTTCACCAACCAAGAGCCTAGGCCTGGAGAAGAAGTCTTCCTGGGTCTCCTTATTTGGTCTTGTTCCTGTTCTTGTTTTAGTTGATTAATTAACCCGCGCCGCCTGTCTTCCTCCCCTGTCCTGAGTTTCCCCTAGTGTCTATAAGCACGTTGTGTTTTGTCTGGTACTGTGGATTTAGATGTGTATGTATTGTTCTTTGTCTGCTGAAGTTTAAGTAAAGTCTACAGTATGTATTATCGCAGCGCTCAAACCTCTGACACAAAAAACATTTACACTAATGCATAACTCACTCACTTAATGGCACTGCACTCAAGGCACAATTAAAGCCAAAAAAATCTAAATTGTTTCATAATGCACTGATGGAGTGCACTCACTGTCGGAACACCATGATGTTCATTTGAACAAATAGGGCTAATGCTTCCATGTTAAAGCTGTGAAAATACTGAGAGGGCCCCGTGTCCCATCAATCCACAAGTTTCCGTGTTCCTACACTTCTCCATGCCTGAATGTTTAGTTTAAAAACAAGGAACACAATATTTCCACACCAGTGAGTGATAAAGTGTTTTCAATCTTCTACCACATAAGAACAGGCAGAGTGAGGTTTCACTATGATTTATGACAATATTTTAAATACTTTATAGCAATTTTATATACATTTTTTTTTTAAATTGGAAGTGCTCATAATACCGTAAAACAAGCAATGTTCAAATAGGTGCAGGCTAGAAAGGGACAGAAAGAGTAGGGTTAAGGTATTTTTTTTTAATGTCAAATAGTGTTGAAAGAGATGGGTTTTCAGAAGTTGTTTGAAAGTTGTGAGGGAGTTGGCATTTCGGATAGTGATGGGAAGATCATTCCACCAGCCAGGAATGGTGTGAGAGAATGTTCTGGAAAGAGATTTTGTGCCTCTTTGTGATACAATAAGGCGTCTCTCATTGGCAGATCTTAGAGTTCTGGAAGGAGTGTAGATTGGAAGCAGTGAGCAGAGGTAAGCGGGAGCCGAGCTGGTGATTGTTCCATATGCAAGCATCAGTGTCTTGAATTTGATGCGTGCTTCAACTGGGAGCCAGTGCAGGGAGATGAAGAGAGGTGTGACATGGGCCCTTTTAGGCTCGTTGAAGACCAGTCGTGCTGCTGCTATCTGGATCATTTGTAGAGGTCTGATTGAACATGAGGGAAGACCGGCTAGTAGAGCATTGCAGAAGTCCAGCCTGGAGATGACCATGGCCTGGGTAAGGAGTTGTGTTGCCTGCTCTGTAAGAAAGGGCCTGATCTTTCTAATGTTGTGTAGGGCAAACCTGCAAGATCGGGCAGTTTTCGCAATATGGTCTTTGAAGGAGAGGTGGTCATCAACGATAACACCAAGATTTCTGGCTGAGGTTGTGGGGGTTATAGTTAATGAATCTAAATGGATGGTGAAATCATGCTGCAGAGTTGGAGTTGCAGGGAAAATGAGAAACTCAGTCTTTGCCAGGTTGAGCTGTAGAAGATGATCTTTCATCCACTCCGAGATGTCTTCCAAGCAGCCGGAGATCCTTGCAGCTACTGTTGGGTCATCTGGTTGAAATGAAAGATAGAGCTGTGTGTCACTAGCATAGCAGTGGTAAGAGAAACCATGAGCCTGTATGATGGGCCCCAGAGATGTATTGTATATGGAGAAGAGGAGGGGTCCAAGAACTGATCCCTGGGGCACCCCAGTGACCAGACGATGTGTATTGGAAACCTTCCCACCCCAAGCCACTTTGAAGGATCTATCTGTGAGATAGGATTCAAACCAGCGAAGTGGAATCCCTGTGATACCCAGTGATGAGAGTGTGGACAGAAGGATCTGGTGATTTATCGTGTCAAAAGCAGCAGAAAGATCTAGCAGAACGAGTACTGATGATCTGGAGTTGGCTTTTGCAACCCTCAAGGCTTCGGTGACTGACAGTAATGCAGTTTCAGTTCAGTGGCCACTCCTGAACCCTGATTGGTTAGCATCCAATAAGCTGTTCTGTGTGAGAAATGGTTAGAAACAACTCGTTCAAGTGTTTTTGCCATGAATGGAAGGAGAGAGATTGGTCTATAGCTCTCTGTCAGTGAATTGTTTAGTGTAGGTTTTTTGAGCAGCGGGGTTACCCGAGCCTGCTTGAATGCAGTGGGGAAAGGGCCTGTGAGGAGAGATGAATTGATGATGTGTGTAAGTGCTGGTAGGAGTGAGGGAGAGATTGTTGGAGAAGGTGAGATAGAATCGGATCTAGTGGACATGTTGTAGGATGGCTGGAAAGGAGAAGTTTGGATACTTCTGCCTCCGAGAGAGGACAGAAGGAGAAGAGTGGGGTCTTAACTGTGGGTGTTGTCTGTAGTAGTTTGTCTCTGCGTGGAGCTGAGAACTGGCTGCTGATAGTTGCGATTTTGTCAGAAAAGAAAGTAGCGAAATCATCAGCAGTTATAGAAGTGGTGGGAGGTGGAGCTGGTGGGCAGAGGAGCGAGTTGAAAGTCTTGAAGAGCTTACGTGTGTCTGGATCATTGTTGATCTTGGTGTGGAAGTAGGTGGATTTGGCAGCATGGACTTGCGCAGAGAAGGATGAAAGCAAAGACTGATACATCTTCAAGTCAGATGGATCTTTAGACTTGCGCCATTTTCTCTCCGCTGCCCTGAATCTTTTCAACCTCTATCACACTAACTACTATGGTTGCTACATAAAAACATCGGTCAATTTTAAATTGCAAATTCACTCTCCATCATTTCAATTCAGAACAGTATATTTGCACTGCTGTATGTTATTGTCAGTTGTCTAACCTTTCACTTGTTAAATATTAAACATTTTGCGACTTCCATCTCACCTCACTTACCTTACAAAAATGATGCTTTGCACTCATGGTCCCAAAAATTGCATAAAAATGTTTTTTTGGGAGAATTTGTTACACACTGTGTGAGCAAAGTCAGCAGGTTATTATATAATTATATAATTGCATTAATATTAGCATTTCAGGAAAAAGATCCTCGTTCTGGGATAAAATGACTGGAATGCATAATGATTAAACTGAGCTTTTAAATCAAAAGTTTAAATTCAGGGTAGAAAATTGACATGGGTAATAATAATAACATATTTTAATTAAGCAATATTCCAGTTGCAATGTTGAATTGTTAACATAATAAAGAACATCTATAAAGAGCATGCAAACTTGACTATCTGTTATACTTAAAAGCTGTCAGGATTTAAACCCTTAATTTCTTTCAGACTTATCTGATGTATTCAACAAGAATGGAGGTTCCAGACTGACCTCGGAGCACCAACAACATATGATTGTTATCTGAGCAAAGGTGCTGTTACCCAGCCCAGCTCCATCCTCCCATACATCTGAGACACACAAACAGAAAAAGTGCCGGATTTAACGCAGAGCAATTCACAGAATGCCTTGCATTTCTTCCCAGCAGGAAACACACAAAGGCTTGACCTTTGCTAAATGGTGCTTTGGGAATTGCCACAGGGGTGTTCGCTGCGGGGCCTGATGGGAACTTGTTCCTGCTACACACAGCAGATGGGGAGGAGCAGCTCAGACTTATACATGGACACACCCATGAGAGGATGATGCCTGACTGCATGCAGCGTGAATGCATGGATTACAAAGAGCCATTTCTAGCAAATCACTGCCCTGATAGAAGATTTATACAGCATTGTGAATGTTCCAATAGTTATTTCAAAGAGACATTGAAAAAATGTTTTGCAACTGAAAAAAGAGAAGTTACAAGAGAAAATAAGGTTGAGAATAAAGTGAAGCTCATGTTTATGATTAAACACATTTTAACTTTTCCCCTCCACATTTCTCAGCCATTTATTTGAAATGAACTAGTGTCGAGTTCACACAAGTGAACACCACAAGGAGCATGGCAGGGTAGAAAATTACCAGTGTTGTTCATCACATCAACTTTACTACCAAAGTGCATGCCATTTTTTTTCATATTTTATTTTAATTGTCCACTTAAGACTACTAACTAACTTTGTAACTACATCTAGTAATAGTAATATCTGCTAACACTTTATTTTGTTGGTCCAACAACACACATTCTACTAGAAGCACATATCAACTTATTCTAGTGACCCTAACCCTAACTTACAGTGGATGATGGAGATGTGTTGGAGGTGGTTGGGGTGAAACACTATACTATAGTGCAGCCTTGTGGAGAAACCTAATAATCCGTCTATGCACTGTTTATAGCAGACGTTTTCAGCTTCAGTTTTTGAAAAAGTATTCTACTCTAAACTGTATTGTGCAGTGAAGCTGGGAAAAATATATACTTAATTTACCATTGAAAAATACATACAGAAATGTCTTAATGTGATTCCTGCCTAGATGCAATAGAGATCAGCGAAGACCTGCTCGTGTGTGCTGAATCTTTTTTAAATCTATGCCCTTTTTAAGCAAACATCCTCCTGCGCGTCTGCTTTTTAGTATGTACTGTATTATCTGACAAACGTAGATGTGCTCAGTGTTAATGGCTCAAGATGCTGTAGCGCATCTGAAGCACTAGAGGGCGACACTTAATTGCTACAAGATGTGAAACGCAAAAAATAACCTCTTATAAAAAAATAAAATGAAGATTCACAAAGAAAAGCAATGTACTTTTTTACAGTTGAGATTGTGTTACTTCGTGATTTTCAATGGTGTATGATAATATCCCTTTAAATGTCTGGTAACCTGCTGACTTTGTCTTGTGTTAGTTTAGCAATTATAATGTTTCCAAATGCATATTTAATTAAAGTTAATAAATGACAGCCCTTACACAAATATAAATTATTATAATGAATTTCATAGAATTCCATCTGAACCCTTACTGAAATTAAAATGGAAAATGCTCTGAGGAAAGAGCTTTCAGCAATTCACTGATAGACCAGGTCAAACCTTTAAAAAAAAAAGATCAAGCAATTCCATTTTTTTTTTTGCATTTCCAGCACACTAAAGAACATCTGTATTTGAGCAGTTATTGGACAGTCATGTTGCCTGAAACTCTAAAACCTTCAAAACCTCCAGCTTCTCTGGTAGAATGAGCTGAAAACCTAAAAACACCTCAGTGTTCAAAAAGCAAGTAAAGCTGCACTTACTGTAACTAATTCACAACAACAGACCTTATAGCTCTGCTCCTTTTCAGTCATTCATTTCTAAAGCGTGCAGGTAAGGTCGTATACCACATTATCAAATTTAAAATCAATGCATGATAAGTTTTGTTGAATCCACTTCAACAGTGATGCAAAAATAGGTGTTCAAAAACAAAATTATAAAGATGGCCACACGCTTGTAATGCTTCTATTACACACTACAACTTTTTAAACTATTTATTATTTCTCTTTTTGTTTCTGCATTCCATCTCTCCTCGAGCTTGACCTATCTTAGACTTTAAACTTGGCATTGTGTGCTTTGAATATTGTTGTCTCATTACGAATTGGTGATGATGTTCCTCATTGTTTTGGATAAAATCGTCAAGGCAAACATCTAATAGTTCTAGTTCTAATGTCTCTTTCTTGCAGCGGTGCATTGGCTTGTATTTCCACAAAAGCACTGTGAAGCCCTAATATTAAAGGTGACAGTTTTTTTTATGTTAAAAAACGCAAAAAATTCCCTAAAGCTAATTGTCATGTAAGAGTGAGTGCTCATTTAGCTAATTAAATGCTTACCCATTCAGGCACATCGTCCTATTATTGGAAGACGTGATTATTTTCTGCCATTACAGATCTCTGGAGTCACACTTTTGAAGCTGAATTTGACGAGCGCTGTCTTTATCTATGCATAAGGCTTAGGCAGAGCTATGGGACTTTAATTATCAGCATGCTTTCCTTAATATAAATAGCCCAATGACGAGAGGGTCAATAAGCTTTAAGTATTTGTGCTAATTAACATGCATAACACACTAAGGGTATTTGAAAGAGCCGTATTAAATATCAAAGAAGTCAACACATCCTAAAGAAGCACTTTATATGACCTCAAAACATCACACGGATTCAGTCAGAAAAGCATCCGTTGGTATTTCAGGGAAGAGAAATGTGTAGTTAAATTCATTTAATGATAGGAACTGCTTGTCTCATGAGCCATTGTGAATGATATACAGTATATAACAAGGAAAAAATATAAAGAGTAATACAACAGTGTAGAATGTAGAATGATGGAGATCAGCCACAATTTTCATTTCCATATTAAACTGCTTTTTGGGTGCAGTTCTTGATTAGGACTTGCTTTTTTTTTTGCTTAGTTTTTATTTAATTTAAACCTCAATGAATGACTTTTATAGAAGTAACCTCGTATCCTGTCTACACCAAATGGCAAGTGTTGCATTACCTCATGTCAAATACGAATAGAACCGTCACAATCAGTGATGCTGTCTGCAGGTGATGAGTTGTTGTCTCATTTCATAAAAGTAATCATTCCATAAAATTCATCTCAATTTATGCTATTAATAAACTTTTTTCTCCATAAAACACAGAAATTAAGCAAAACAAAGTGCTCCTAATGATTATTTGGCTTTCACAAATTCATTCCAAGATCCTTCATGCAAAAATATTTTATAGATTAACTAAACTGAATTCAAGCAAGTCCCTTACTTTTCACCACAATGGAGACTCCCAATGTGTCACATACTAATTTCCTATACTACATGACCATATTTTATATGCCTTAATCATACCCCATACCTTAACTTAACAACTACCTTACTAACTAGTAGTAAGCAGCAGACTAGTAGTTTAATTGAGGCAAAAGTTAATAGCTAGTTACAGTGAAAATTGGCCCCCAAACTAAAGTGTGAGTGAACATTAACACTGTTTTAATCATTTTGAAAGGGAATTTTAGACAGAAATGTTCAGTCAGTGGTTAGATTCATTGTATTTTTCACCCATTCAGTCAAAGTTAATGCTGACTACAGGGCCGTGCACAGACCTTTGGAGGGACATGCGCTGAAACTGAAAAAAGTGCAGCCTTTAACATCTGAAGAACCCCTCTATTTCACAAAAGGTTCTTTGGGGTTGAGATAAGGTTTATCAGGTGATAAAAAGCTAAGAAAGAGATGGTTCCCAGGAACCTTTGATTGAATAGTTCTTTGTGGAAACAAAAAATAGATATAGTTAGGCCGACAGAGAAGATTTTAGAACTAGAGACACGCATCCAAACTTTAACAGAGGGCAGTCAGAATGTGATGACTGTAGATACAACTTTGGACGTGGGTTTGATATGTGCCCAAAAAGCCTTCATACTGGCTGTTATTATATTCCTTCTTAGAGAAAAATGGTAACTGTAAGGATTTCCTGTCAGGATTTAGACCATATCGTACTGAGACTGCTCTAATGAGAGTTACAAATGACCTGCTTCTATCATCTGATCGTGGATGTATCTCATTATTAGTGCTATTGGATCCCAGCGCTGCGTTCAACACTATTGACCATAACATTCTCTTCAATAGACTCGACAACTCTATTGGCATTAGTGGAAGTGCCTTAGCATGGTTCAAATCATACTTATTTGACTGCTATCAGTTTGTAGCAGTGAATGAGGACGTTTCATATCGATCACAAGTGCAATATGGAGTACCTCAAGGCTCAATACTAGGGCCGTTACTTTTTACGCTTTACATGTTACCCTTGGGAGATATTATCAGGAGACATGGTGTTAGCTTTCACTGTTATGCTGATGATACTCAGCTCTATATTTCCTCTCAGCCAGGTGAAACACACCAAATTGAGAAACTGACTATATGATATGCTAACGGAATGCATATCATATATCAAAAACTGGATGTCAAGTAACTTCTTACTGTTAAATTCCGTCAAAACATAGGTGTTAATTATCGGACCTAAAAACCCCACATGTAATGTAATAATTTAGAACACTGTCTAACACGGCTGGCTGCTCTGTTAATCTTCTTCATCAGTTAGGAACCTAGGTGTGCTGTTTGATAGCAATCTTTCATTTGAAAGCCATGTTTCTAGCATTTGTAAAACTGCGTTTTTCCATCTTAACAACATATCTAAATTGCAACCTATTTCTCAACCTCAAATGCAGAAATGTTAATTCATGCGAGGTTAGATTATTGTAATGCTTTATTGGTGGTTGTTCTGCACGCTTGATAAATAGACTACAGCTGGTTCAAAATACAGCAGCTAGAGTCCTTACTAGAACCAGGAAGTATGAGCATATTAGCCCGGTTCTGTCAACACTGCACTGGCTCCCT
>JAUMHQ010000053.1:26951909-26962568 GCA_032361165.1 Enteromius paludinosus
CAGACAGGCTGGGTCATCACCGGCAATCAACAATGGCAGAGGCAAAGTGAGAGAGTAGTCAGAGTCCAGGCGTGGGTTGAAAACGAACGGCGAACAGAGTCCAAAGGGCGAGTCAAAAGCAATAGTCCAAACGAGAGCAGGGGTCAGTAACAATAAATCCAGACAGGGAAACCAGGACACAAAAGAACAGTTATTTCAGTGAAGCGAATTAGATTTTTCATCAGCCTTTGCCTCAGTCTTCAGTGTCATATAATCCTTCAGATACCCTTCTAATATGTTGATTTACTATCAATGATGTTCTTTTTAGCCTTTTATTTATAAAAGTATCCAGAACAATATGTCACAGGTTCCAAAAATATTAGGCAGCAAAACACTGCAATGCATCATTTTTTATAAAATTCAGGGCAGAGAAATGCACAGAAATGCCTCTAGCCAGGGATATGAGTAAGTTAACATGGCCATAAACATGAGCAGACAAGTTTTTTATTTGAAAGTAAGGGCTTCATGGCCAGCACCGTCTTTGTCCTGATCACAACAGAAGTGACGTAGATAGTGACGTGTGCAAAACTGTCCCAATTCTGCTCTTCACAGCTTCGCCCTTGCGCACTTACTCCGCTAAGTGCACTTTCAAAAAGTGTCCACTTCGAGGAAGACCTTAGGGCGTAGTATGAATATTGGGACAGGGCCAAAGTATCAGCCGCTAACATAGCATTGAGTTAAAATATGCAAAGAAAAGAGAGAGATCTAACTTCCCTTTTTATACCTTTATACACTATACCTTGGCACTGTTTAAAGGAGGTCAAACACCAAGTCAACAACTATTTGTGACTAATATCAGGACATTTCAACCCAGGCTCATTGGAAATACGTGCCTCTACATACATTTTTGTAACCCTGTAATTATGTACCTTAAGTGAAATGTCCAGAGAGTGGCGCTAAAACACATGCTTAATACGTAACCGTGGCACGTTTCTATGAGGTTAGTACTGATACATATTGCAGTGTTTTTATAATACTGCTCGAGGTACGTTTTGTGGACTTTCAGAATGCAAATATCAAAATAGTGCGCGTCGCTAAAGATCAATGCTCTGTCATGTAGGAAATATCCCCTACACCAAACCCAAACCTAAACCTACCAGTGTAACAATGCCAGCTGGAAGTACCACTCCAGCCCGGACTATGTTCTTTGTTTGTCTGTCCCTCCGTTCTGTGTTAAGGACTTTTATTATGAACAGTTGTCTCCACCCACCTTGTCTGTTGCTATGGCCACCCATTAGTTCCTCTGCCCCTTGTCTTGTTTTGACTTGTACTTTTTTTTTTTGCACATCGCTCTTCATTGTGTGGAATTACCCCTTTGTAGCCTTCCGTGTTTCTCTGTGTTCTTTGTTCTGATCATCGTTCTGGATTTACTGTTTCTGACCCTGCTCCTTTGGATACTGTTTGACCATTGCTACGCTATTGGATTATTCTCTTGTCTGTGCCTTGGATGTCCCTGTTCGCTGTTGATTGACCCTGTCTGATTCTACCCTGTGTGTGAGTTTTCTAAATAAAGTACAGTAGTTTGCATATGGATCCGCATGCCTCACCGTCTCCTTGTGACAACCAGATAGTGATAATAAATGCAAAGGCAATTTAAAAACATATTCGCTGATGCAGCCATGCTATTTTTACTTCCTTGGGCTGATTTGAGTTTTTGTCAAACCATTTTCAAACAGATTGAAACCCGTGCTTTTTTTTTGCCCAAGTGCAACACCATGTGAGCTACCGAGCAAACCTACTAAACTAAAAAACTCATACTGTACAGTACATATGCAACTGTAAATGCAACGACAACGTTCAAGAGTATCAGTTTTCAAATTGCGCAGGATGTTAAAAATGTTTTGAAGGCATAAAATAACAATCTGCAACAATTGTGTGAAAATTAGCCTTTATTAATCAAAAATGTACCTGCAAATCATACTTTTGCATTAAAAGGAATACAAGTTGTGGGAGTTTTACTGCCTCTAGTGTTCATTTCAACTGGAAACGGCAGCGATTCGTATGTATAGGTACGTTTTTTCAGTTTTGCAGAAATGTATGAAGAAACACATACTTCCAATGAGCCTAGGCTGTGAAATTTAACAGAAAACTATGTGAGCGGTGTTCTGTGGCCCACCGGGATTTTAAACAGCCTGGAGTTAATTTCGTTGACGAATAAATTTTTCACAGACAAAAATGAGACGATAACAAGCTAAAAATAAACTAAAATGCACAAAAAATCTATTGAAACATTCGTTGACAGATAAAAACGAGACGAAAATGTTAGGGAGGGATGATTTGGATTAAAATTCATTCAGAGCGAACCTGCTGCATGGTTCGGAAGTTTGATGCATACAGTACATTTGAATCGCATCATAGCCTGTTGATCCATCCTGTGGGACCTAAGCTAACATACACTAGCTGCACGGCTCATAAACGTTCAAAAATGGAAATATGTGGGAGTAAGAGGAGAGGAGGCATAGGGATAAATTTGACGATTCAAGAGAGAACTCAATTCAGTCTGGGTTCTGAGCTCAGACACTAAAGCACACACACACACACACACACACAGAAAGCGCGTGAGTACTCTTGAATGGATAAATGAGTGGAGAATTACACACAAAATGATGACAAATTGTCAGTTTTGAAGAGCATTCTTGAGTCGACTTCTTGGCTTCTCACTGCTCCTGACTGAATCACTTAGTCCTCAAGATTAATCTAAATGTTTTTATATAATTATGTTTTGTTAAAAACATGCACAATTAGCATATATAACTATTTGTTATTCTTGTTCTTTATGAGAAGTGGTTTTATTTCATTTTAACATAATGCACTGTTGTGTGTCACCGCAGATAAGGAGTTTGGACATTTTAGAGAAATGCATTACTGTAACTAAAGCCATTAGATTTAGTTGACTAAAATCCTATTATTTAGCATATTTTAGTTTTCACCTAAAACTAAAACCAATCCAGATGACTAAAATATGACTAAAACTAAATGGCATTTCAAAATTTGCTGTCAAGTTTTTTCCTGAATACATTGAATAGTCATTGTCAGCGCAGGGTGTGAAAACTAAACTCTCTTTCTTTTAACATGCTTATTTTTGTGTTCATTTTTTGAATCATCTCTCCCCACATATGTGTTTGGTTTCATGAATGCTTCTAGGTTGTCTTGAAAGCTCTCATCTCTTTGGGTTATACCATGGCATCCTGGCTTAAGGTCAGGACTGAAAAAAAAACCATTTTCTTCTTTTTCAACCCTTTGCTGATTTACTCATGTGCTTTGGATCACATAACCTTTGTAAAGCTTGAAGTCATGAACTGCTGTCCTGACATTTCCCTTGATAAATCTTAGAATGGATTGTCTTTTCAATGCTTGCAGTGTTCAAGCCCTGTATACAGTAGGACTGGGACAAAATATCGCTATGGCAATATATCACAATATTTGAACTCACGATCGATTCTCGATGTGCTCTTTTCTTATATAGTTTTTTTTATTATTTAATTTATTAGGGCAGATGTGCAGATTTCTTTACTTGTTGAGCCGCTACTTCAGGCATCAGTTAGGTGGCGCTCCTCATTAGAACGACAGTAAAGTGGCCGGAATAAAACAAGCAAAGAAATATCAAACAGGACAAAAAGATAAACCAGGAGGGGAAAGCAAGAAGTTACGAGATGCACCAGCAAGTTTTAAATCCAAAGTGTGGACTTGCGTGGATGGGACAAAGCTGGACAAAGACTTTGCAGTATGCAAGAAGTGCCTCACAAAAGTGCGGTACACAGGCAATACAACGAACATGCTCAGCCACTTGCTTCGGCACCACCCTGAGCTAACGGAAAAAGCAGTCGCTAAGCTCACCTGCACAGCCCGGCGTTGATACTCTTTTTCAGGCAAAGCTGTCTTTTAATTCTACCCGGGCTAAGCTTATAACACAAGGCATCTCTGTGTTTTTGTGTGAAGCTCTTCGCCCTTATAGCACAGTTGAGAATGATGATGCGCATCTTTGAACCTAGATATGGCATACTGAGCCGAAGATATTATAGATAAGATATATCTTCCTCATGAAAAACATGGTCATATAAAAAGGGCATGTGCACATTTATTCAGGTTTGAAGTTTATTATTAAGTCTACCTTGTTGGCACAAGAGTTATTGTTCAAGTTTTATTTGTGGAAAACAACAAATGCAGGCACATAATATCTAAAGATTGTTATACAATATTCTATTACTGCTTGAAAGAAAAAAAAAAATTTTTTGTCCAAATATTGTAAACATATTTTTTTTTTTTTTCTTTAGTGCACTGCAATGCACTATAGTGCACTATTGACCCAGTGCTAACATTTGATTCTCTTAAAGTATTTTTTTTGGTTTTATACACTAAAACAGTGTCTGTCACTTAAAAACTTGCACTTGCAGATCTGTTTACATTGATTTTGCACTACACATGTCCAGGCAACTTTTAGCTCAGGGTGGTGCCGAAATAAGCCATTGATTGTGTTTCAATAGGAGCAATTTTTTTTTTTACTTCAAATATCGTGATGTATCGTAGGTTATCATGCGCACTATATTGATAATCGTAGGATCGTGTTATCGTAATAGTATCGGTATCGTGAGGTACCCTGTGATTCCCAGCCCTAGTATACAGTATACCACGTTTGGTGCCAATTTATTTCTTTAACTCTCTCTGAGTTTAAAAAGGTATCTCAGCAATCATGCCTTAGTCAAATTATTGTGCATGTAGGCTACATTTTTTCTTTACTAATTCTTTTACACATAATTTATTTTTACATTTATACAAATTCATTACATTTATCCATTCAGCCGATGCCTTTACCCAAAGTGATTTACAAGCGATTCATTCTAAAGAGGCAAATAACACTCGTAATGCAAAGTTTCAGACATCATTTAAATTTGAACAAGCAAGAACATGGAAGGATTATGTAAAAATGAATGCATAGATTTTTATTATTTTTTTAATTGAGATGTAGTTAAATGCTCTCTGAATAGATGATTTATGCTGTGATTTAGATGTGATCTTACTGTACATAAGCTTATGATGCTTTTGAGAAAACATTGGGTTGAGAATGTTCTAGCCACCATATAGCAGTGAGCTATGCATTTTAAATAAATGCGTTTTAAGTAATTGTTTATAGCAGTATTTACTCAATGGCATCACAAAAAGTAACAATGTTAAATAACAAGCGTGACTTTAAAAAAATGTGAAGTATTTTTTTTCTATGTTATGGAATTCTGCAGATTGTCCTCCATAATCAGTGCAGAAAAGTTAAAATGCTGAAATTAAAATATAATAAACTGCATGTTTTTTTCCGTTACAGGTACGTTCTGCAGCCAGAAAGCGGTGGCATCGCTGGCAGGACAATCATGCGCTGCGAGTCAGAGTGGCCAGAGCCATGTCCATTCCCACCTCACCCACCCGAATCAGCTTTCACAGCATCAAGCAAACCACAGCCGTCTGACCTTTACACAACAGCTTTTCCTCTTTTATAATTCGGCCACACAGTTGGACTGCAAGTGGCATGAGAGACCAAGGGATTGTTTTTGGCCTTTGATGGTTGTGGGCGTCTCCTCTGACAAGCAGCGAATTGAATTTATATGTCTGTGTAATTTCGTCAGTGGGCCCTGAATTGAAGGGTTTTAACAGAATCTGTCTAACTATCCATTTTTCACAGAACATGGTCTCAGAATATCAGAGATCTGATTTTAAACAAACAAAAGGCATTTTGTTCTTGCTTCGTGCTTTGTTTTATCAACACTTGAATGTGTGTTTATTTATTTATTTATTTTTTTTTGCCAAAAAGCTGAGCAAATCACATTTTTTGTCAAAGACTATGTCTGGATTGGATTCAGATGAATGATCAAACACAGATGGAGTAGTTCACTTCCATCTGCACCCCTAAAGCTTCACAGTCATAAATTACTACCTGACTCAATCTTTCATTCGGTAACGTTAGGCAGTTTTGATTTATATGCTGTTCAAAGTTTAAAGATTGTGTTATTTTACATGTGCTTTCAGAAGATGTGTAATAGTGCCTCATACTGTATGACAGCATGGAAAGCCAAAAAATTGGTAGGGAAGTGTTGCCTCCTAAGGCTGGCCACACAATTGGAGATTTTAATTATTTCTGAGCTACAAACATGTCCATACATTGAGAAGATCACACAAATTCAAAACTCTTCCTCCATTAGTTTTTCTTAGCATGTCATGTTGATCTCACAAGTCTCGTCTCATTATTAAGGCCAAATCATCTAGTTAATGTGTGCTTTTGGAGGATTTGGAGGACCGGACAAATAGTTTTTTATGTTAAAAAAGTCCCAGCATTCTGGAATAAAATAATCCTAGTCTACTCACTGCTCACAGTCAAGCGACTCGCCTCAAATAGAGCCCTCATACAACTTTCATAATCCCAACCAAAGCAGTTGTATCTCACTCTGGACAGCATTCTGTCAACATGTGCTTCATGGTATCGCTTCCAAGTTAGACAAGATAGACAAACCATCTGAAACTGATGCTTGTGTAGGGCTGATTTACAAAATATTCCATCAATGAGCCTAAAGTTTTAATGATGTTAAAGGGATCAATCCTAGGAATGGGATTGTGCAGTTGGGTTCATTGGAACAAACTGCTGCTTCAAATTCAGACTCATGAATATGCAATTGTGCACAGTAGGGAAGCAGCGGAAGTCAAGATTATTGCAAATCTGTTACAAAACCTATTGATTTGTTTTTTACATTTTGCATTTAGAAGACTTTGAATCTACTGTATGTGGCATGAGTCGTACAGTCGAACATACTTCTGCACCATTTTTTAAAGCTTGAATGTGGTTGCTGTGCACTGCCACTATCTGAATCAGTTCAAGCTGGACATTTTTTCTTGTCCATTTCCAAATCAAAACTGTCGAGGTGGACCACCCAACATTTTCCTGTGGCCCCAGGCTTGACTGTCTGCAGATGGACTACCAGAAATGAAATGCACTGGGAACACCTGCGCATGACTGTGTTCTGAAGCATGTGTTGAATCAGTCCAATAGAGAAGCAAGGCATCACAAGTGGTGTGACACGAGCAACCAAGAAGCATAAAGGCACACCTGGCAAAAGCACATGTTAGCTTCTGATGAACTGAGAACCTGCAGGGATCCAGGGAGTATGGAAAGAAGTACTTGTTAGCACTGTGCCATACTAACAAGTGCTCGGGAGATATACACCAGGCAGTGACATCAAGACAAGAGAACTTGGGACCCTGGGGTAGATGGCAGGTTGGAGAAGCAGAGAACACCAGCCTGCCACTGGACAGATGTCCTGTAGGGTCATGCGAATGAGAAGGCCCTAGAGGCTGCAATACTCCGGGTTGAGTGCGCTCTAACCCTTGTGGGTAATGGGAGGCAAGTGGACTTGTAGGCCAGTGAAATGGTCTTGACCACCACCTTACTTAGAGTATGCTTGGTTGCCAGACATACTTTCTTAGGTGGACCAAAGCAAACAAATAAGCTGAACAGTGCTCACACAGATTAAGCCAAAGTGGGCACCTTACATACCCCATGTAAAGGAACACCCTAACCTTGTCTGGGACAAACTACAGGCAAAAAACTGAAAGTGCCTGACAATAGTGGGACTCTCCATTGACCATAGAACGGCTGATCGCTCTGGCTGTTTCCTTGGTTGTCCGGAGGGATAAATATGTGGCTCCACACAGTTCCTCGGATTCTGCTTCCTCCTTCTCATTCAGATCCTTACTCAGGTCAGTCTGGTATGCCTGCAACACTGACATAGTGTGCAGACACACTCCAGCCTGACCTGCCAGACTAACTGGCCTGGTGGGAAGCTTCAGGGCCTTCAGGGATGATGCTGAAGACAGAGAGAGATGCGTTTGCCATATCCCTTCTCATTCAACCTCACAATGTTGGAATATTTTGTGATGGTGAGGCTGAAGATATGGGACGAGTATGGTTTGTGGAAGGTCATGGCCTGAAGGTTACAATCTAATATGCAGAAGGCGTTTGTTTAATTTACTTTTAGGATGAATAGCCTGCTTCTTGGCTGGCCAGTCGATGTTTAACCTAGCTATGTCATGAGTCACAACCTCCACAAGCTCCTAATTTGTTCGGGACTGTGGTGGCGAGTCAACAGTCTCCTCTGTGTCGATGCTCATTACATCAGCCTACTCAGAGGAAGGTAGATAAAAGCATTCTGGAACAAATCGCAGAGGACCGAGGTAAGGACGAGCCTGTCTTGGATCCCTACACTTTGCCGGGTGCACCTTTATTCTTCAGGGTTGCTCATATCGCCCCGCTCGTGACGTCTTCAGACACACATACTTCAGACCGCAGTCATTCAGAGGCATTCCCAAAGTGTTTCAATGCAGCTCAAGTTTCTGAAGTGGAACTTTATTTATTTAGTTAGTTAGTTAGTAGTTTTGGTAATTTTGAATATTTCTTTCTCCATTGGGAGATAAGGGCTTTGGTTCTTCTAAGTCTAACAGATTTTGAAATTGCTTTGTAATGCTTCCCACACAGATGTATTTTATTCAACTTCTTTCTCAGCATTTCTGGAGGCATTACTGGCTGAGAGTTATTTACTAACCAACCTACTTATCTATAAAAAGTGTAAAATTGTACTTATCTAAAAGTAAAGGCACACATCTTAAGGAGTGTAGTTACTGTATTTTGCATTATAATATAACATGATTAGATAAGACACAGTTTATAAGGTATAAATGCTCCCAGACTGTCTAATTTGCATGAAACTTGGCACCTTTCTCTTGTTGAGCCTCATGACAAAATGTTATTAAAGAATTTTGATACATCAAAACAAAACAACAAGAAAAACTCCAGCCATGGGGGCGCTACGACCGAAAACACCTGTAACACCGCAGCCATATCATTAAATTGTAAAGTCAAAAATACACAATTGTAAATACACAGCTGCTCTCACGTGGCCAAAATCACTGGAGCAACGAAACAAAACATGGCCACAGCTAATCAAATTTGAACAGATATCACAAATCAGAATGCTGAGCATTATGAAAATTTTCACATATGTTCATATCCTAGGGAATGTGAACATATTCCCTAGGAAAATACTTTTTGAAGAAACTCCTTTTAGGCCGTTCAAGAGATCTTAACCAAACTTTGAGCACGTCAACAATAGATTGGACAATTCATGAAATATCAGTCATTTATATAAACGGGAATGATGGATAAAGGCCACAATAACTAAATTTGAGTCTCAAAGATCAGTATAAATATAACATATAAAATCAGTATAAATGGTTTAATATTTTTTTAATGAATGAACAAACCAATTTTAGTGTCATTCATTTTAATAACACTTCTGTGATCTCTAAAATAATGAAAAATGTTTTTATATATCCTTATGATATTGAAAACACATTGATTTGTTGCAAGACATGACTGAATGTATCGCTGTCCAATTAAAATCCATATTATATCTTTGTTTTAAAATATTATAAAGAACAATACTTCCATAAAGGCACACATATTAAGTCATATTGTATTGGAATAGTCACATGACCATTGTATGTAAGGCCTTTTGTGTGTAATATATCCTTCATACATGTCAATAGACTATATATTGAGACAGGGCATATTTTATTTTCTAATGAACTGATTAATCAAATTCTGTTTACATTTGAATTAGACAAGTGTAGGTCATTAATATGATTAAAGGGATGGTGGATTCTTCTTTTTTTTTATAAACAATGTAAATAGATATGTGATTTTCATATCTTTGAATAAAAACATGTAAAAACTAGTTTGTCAAATGTTTTGTGTAGATAATAGAAGGTAAACCTTTCTTCTCATAAATAATACTGTATATTTGCCAAAGACAATAGTATTTTTTTTTTTTTGTATTTAATTTCATTTTAAATTAATTTTGTAGAATGTTTTTTATATTTGTTTATTTGTGATTTTCAGCCATGATACTTTGTAAATTATCTGTTTTCTGTAATATAATGAGAAAAAAAAAAGCCAAAATGCCTTAAAAGTGTGAAATAAAAGTGTTAGGATGAAAACTATGTACATAGACATTATAATCAGTGTTATTGCTCTGATTGGATATAAAACATTGTGAAAACTCAGAAAGAGCCTTTCTTGTGTCATGACACTTCATTCATGTAGACATTAGCCAACTTTAGTTCCTGATTACATTTAGACTGATGATCTGTGCAGGATTCAGGAGACCCGGAAATCCCAAATACAAGATCTGCTTTGATTGGCAGAAGGAAACTATTTTAACTTATTTCATTTCACTTAGTTTAGTAATGCATGTTACACCTTATAATATCAAATGGATCAGAATCAATATGGATATTAATACAGGTTTGTAAAAATACACTGAATAAAATAATAAAAACGTCACATCCAGACACTAGACACTGATGTATATTGGGAGGGTGAGTGTTATGTAATTCCTAGCTGATTTCTCTGTTTGCTTTCTTCTTGTCCATTCACCGTTTCTCTCACCATTAACCGGACGTTTGACACATTTATTGGCTACTGCAGGCATACTTGCAGTTTGTACATGTTCAGGCACGTGCACACATAGACATCAAAGGGTGCTTGAGCACCTGCCCTTTTTATTCCTGGAGAGAAAGTGCCCTTTT
>JAUMHQ010000053.1:26971696-26985892 GCA_032361165.1 Enteromius paludinosus
CTTTAAATCTCCTTTGTACATTTAGATGTGCTTATAAACCAAGAACAAGGCATTTATAACTGTATTTATAAACTGCTTACTAATGACTTCATGTTGGAACAATGCTTTATATAGGATGAACTAACTATTTATTAATGCTTAACTAATGATTCATAGCGTGCAGTTATTATAAAGTGTTACCACTACATTATATGCCTCAGTAAACTCTTAATTTGCTGCTTCCTAATAGTTAGTAAGGTAGCTGTAATAGGCTAATGCAGAACAAGACATTAATAAGTGCAAATATTTTAATAAAATATGTTAATAAACAACCTATTAATAGTGAGAATTGGTCCTTAAAAATAGTGTTACTAAACATTTTGATCAAATATTTCATCCTGGATATTGCTTTTTTTTTAGACTCTATAAATCTCGATTAGTTGGAGGACAGGTTGTTATTGTTTTTAGTTTTCTGACCCTGAGACTCACCTATTTTCTGCAATTCTCCAGCTGTGGTCCTTGAAGAGTCTTTAGTCACTCAAACTCTACTCCTCACCGTGTATTAGGATGATAGAGACACACGTCCTCTTCCATAATACATATATTCTTTGTTTTTTCTCATTGTGTTGATGATTAAGGGATTTTGGGCTCTGTTTTCCCTCCTATATATATTTCTGTGAAACATGAAGCCATGGCTGGATATTTTCATGTCCATAATCACCCTGGAGTGCTCCAAATTGTGTAATTGAATGGGAATACACTATATTTTACTAGGGGCGCCAACAAGTATTGGAGAAAAACATTTATTTCACAATGAGAATTTCTCCCTATTTTCAATTGTTTTACTTCAATAATAGATTAGAATTTTGGAATGAAATGAATGAAATTAAGGATCAAAAGGTTAACAATGCAGCTTTATTTTCACAGCCACCTTTGCTCAGATTTACCAAGGGTGCCAATATTAGTGGAGGACACTGTATTTATAACATTTAAAACAACAATGAATATTTATACATAGCATTCAATGCAATTATATCAGAAGTAACTAATTCAATTATGGAATAATATGGTCTCTTAACATGCATATTACTAGTATATTAGTAGTATTAAGCACAAATGAATGTCTTATTCTACATGAGCTTATTCTACATCCCTAATCCGACCCAATACCTAAACTTAACAACAACTGCACTAACTATTAATAAGCAGAAGATTTGGTATTTATAGTCATAATTAATGGTGAATAAGTGTTCCCTATTCTAAAGTGTTACCTTACTTTACTTTCGAAGGGGAAAAATAATTAAATTACTGGAATGCATTACACTCAGCTCTGCTACTTTTCCAGTGTTCACGGCTGATTCGAAAATCCTGGGAATTCATTAGTCAAAATGTGAGAACCTGGCTTAAATTCATTCTTATATTAGTAGCTGGTTTATTTCAGTGCAAAGACTGATTTGGCCACGACTGTGTTTGTGCAGAACTTAGTCTTGAGTTAATGCAGCAGCAGAGGGTCCTGATGAGATGGTAGATGCTCCTGTATCTCCGGCTAGCAGCCACAGGTCTCAGTGCAGCCGGACTCTGATGTTGAGCAGAGATCTGGCACTCAAATGACGTTTCATTCAGACGCTGTCAGTGTTTGCTCGTCTGAGCTCTGTCACACCTAATGCCTCCCGACATCTCTTTCGTGTCACTGCCAATACGGACAGCTGTGCTTTTACGTTCATTCCCAGTGTCTCATTTACTTTGGTTTGCAGATTTCTTCAGACAGGAGTAATTATAATATATATATATTGCATGATTTTAATTGGTGCGTGAGAAATTAAGCGTTTGTGTTTTTACCCACTGTCAAGTATTAAATATCTTAAATAGCTCCTGTTTATATTACGTCATAACTGTTCTGTGATTTATATTCTTCAAAAACCAAAAATATCCTGTCTATAAAATATCATTTTACTGTATGATCAAGTTTTGTTTGGACTAAATGTAAACAAATATGTGAATCATGGTGCAAATTTAGGGTTATATAAAGAAAACCTGCAGAATCTGAAATGTCAGATTCGTTTGGATTGATAAAAATGTGTATTTTATAGTTTTGTTTTTTTACATATTTTCTTACAAATCCTTTTGTTTGTTCAGGATGTCTGTCAACTGCATTCAAACCCATTGTTAAGATAATTTAGAAACAAATCCACTACTGTAAGTTTCATGCAGTAAAGTAATAGCATATCTCAAATTATAGATATATTATAGATTCATTGTGTATACATAAATACATTTTTATGACATTGTAGATTCGGTTAGAGAATGCAAAAGAAGTAAGCTGCAGAGAAGTCATGAATAAATTAATGAATGTAAATGAAAAATGATGTGTTTATGTCATTTAAGTATTTATAAAGTAGTGAATAGTGAATGGCTATTGTCACCATTGCCATCTTCAGAATGATAAAAATGCATCCAAAAATCATCATTAAAAAAAAGAGAATGATGTTTTATCAGTCTGTTTGAGGTATCCCAATAATGTGAAGTGATGTTACTTGTGCGGGATCTTGGGTGAGATTCCCTGTGATCTGGTCTTTGCTCTGGGCTCTGTGTTGAGTGAGTCAGATCTGACCTGTTTACCTGATGACTCTGCGCTCTTTCTGGTGGCTGTTTTCTGACCCCTTTTGGAAGGGTGCACACGTCTTTCTGATCACAGAACTTCTATTGAAATTAGGCTAGGCGTGTAACCTCTGAGACGGAGCATGCATGATGTCTTTTTGCTGTGTCTGAAGTGCCGAGACCAGATGTGACTACTAATGGTTGCGATGCATTTTGTATTTGGGTCAATTATGTCACACACTTTTTTGTATCTGTATTTTGTATTTTAATTATTTATTAACTTTTTAAATGAAAGAAACAAGTAGCAAGCTTAAGTTTTAAGATGTAAACTTTTAGAATACCCTGTTATAGCTGTCCAAATAACAAAGTTCAACATTTTGATAAATATTCACCAAGCCAGTACAGAGAATTATATGACGCTTGTTATGTTGAGGTTGAGAGAAAAACCTAGAACTGGATAGTAAAAGTATGCTTTTTGTGAACTAGCAGCTCTATGAAATGAACTATTTACATGCATCAACAAGCATGAGAGCAGTGGCATGTTTTGGCATGATGTCACTGCAAAATCACAACAGAAATTCAACATATTTTAATAATTATTATTTATTTATTATTTGTGTAATTAAAAATATTGGATTAATCAGAAGTGGTGTAACAAACAAAAGAGCTAATTTTATTTAAGTTTTTTACATTTTTAAATGCAAGGTCTGAGGAAAACATAATTAATTTATGGTTACAACATTTGACATTTTTCAAGGGTGTCACACGGAAACGTTTTCCTAAAAAATGACAATTTTTTAATTTTTAAGTTTTCAACCTAGATTTTTCCTTTTCATCATTTTAAACATCCTTGTTTCACTATAATCATTTCTATGTGCATTTAATTATGTTCTAAAAATACAGCAATGCATTTTTTCAGTCACACTTTATTTTAAGGTCCAATTGTTGCTATGAACAAACCATTAACAATGACTGTTGACTCAATAAACTCCTAATTTACTGCTTATTAATAGTTGTCACGTTTAGTTATTGGGTAGGATTACTGCTGTGATATATGGTCATGCAGATATTCATTACGTCCTTTGTAAGTACTAATAAACAGCCAATATGTTAATAATAATAATAATATTTTATAATAATAAGCAACTAGTCAATAGAATTGTCAACCTTTTCCCAAGGTCTTTTAAAGCAGGTCATATCATTATGTGAGTTGTGTCATCTCAACAGTGTTATAAATTCTTGTAGCATCTGGGATTGTAACGAAGAACAGACGGATGAATTTTCTTTCCCTTTTGACTCAAATGATGCACTAAGCGCTCGTCACTGTCAGAGCCGTCGCAGCAATGCTCAGTGTTCTCTTGCTTTTGTGAGGAATTGCCAAAACGTCTCTGGCCCAAGTACAATAAATGCATGTCATAGCACATTAAGGAGATTTCCTACAGGAGTAGCAGTAAAAACAAGTCTATTTTCAAGAATTCGTCATCAAAAGGAAACGGCCGCCCGCTACATCCCTCCGTCTTGCTGAGCGAGGAAAGACATGAGGATTGATTCAGCAGTGGCTTCGCCTCGCCTCTGACCATGTCTTTGTGAGACCACCCTTGTCGTTCTATGTGCAATTCATGTGGCATTCTCCACTAACCGTCGAGCCAACTATTATTAGACCATCGCATCGCCGTGCGTATCTGAGATTGTTTGCTCAGCAAATAGTTAGCTGAGTTGGGTTTATCTATTCTAGCCCAGGCTGGAGGTGGCAGAGCTTAACCTCAAGTCAAGGCCTGGCCTCCGAGCTCGCTGCACTGCAAAGCTCTTATTTGTTATTATTGCACGTTTGTGCTTTGGTTAAGACCAAGTCTCCATGAACAAGGTTCTCATTCAGAGAGACACTGAGGTTTCGGCCCGGGTCGCACAGTGCAGGGATGTGGCTTCCACAAGCCCTGAGACTCTCTGGCCTGTGTGTGAAAATAGCCTGACGCTCAAACTTTGCGGTCGGGTGTAAAATAACACAACCAGATTGCTATAAAAGCTTTCATATATCAAAACGCCGGCACAATTCGGGCCAGGCCCAAATCTCATGCGAGAAGACAAATATTATTCAGAAACCCCAAATGACATCATCAATAGCCACAACCTCATCAGATACGATGATAGCTTCCTCGTAACCTTGGATTTTGGGAAATTATATACACGATGTTTCTGTGTGGAGCTAGATCTGGAACCACTGGGCTATTGGAGGCGGTCTGCGGCTTAATGCTCTATATATATGATAAAAACGTCAACATTTGGCTATTGTTGTTTTGGAAATGTGAAACACACATGGCACACTCCCTTCAGGACGAGCGTCCTGCAAAACAGGCCTGTTGTCTGAAACCCCTTTTATTACATCTGCGAAAAATTGACAAGCTGGTCTCCAGGCGTATAAAATGAGCTCCATCATATGCTTTGATTTTTCCCTCTGAAAATCTTTAATTACAGGCATAGGAAAATAATGAATCTGCAGTAAAGCCATACGCCGAGATTTATCCTTAACTAGTTATTTGTGGCAAGTTGGGGGCAGCTGGTTTCAATAACAGCGACTGAAAGCAAAGCCAGAAAAGCAAGCGTTGCCAAGAAAATGTGGGGAAAAAAACGAAAAGGCATTTCTGTGGGGGGAGAGGACCCAAGAGTGAGATAATTCTCAACCAAAGCTTTGCTTAGTACAGATATCTAGTTCTGTCATGAAACTCTAGATGGCGCAGGCTGTAAGGTCCTTAAAGGCATAGTTCACCCAAAAACAGATCTGCACTTTTTTTTTTTACTTTCTTTTAAACCATGCTGATAATCACACATCCTGAAGCAGAGGCTGTACATATGTCTTGGCAGTAGATCTGCTTGTTCGGCCTGTCCTGTCCTGCTGACTGCCATGCAATGTGTGGGGATATATGCATGTCTGTTGATGCATCAGCTTGTTTTATATAATTAGAGCAGCATGTACAGTATGTATATTGGCTTACATTTTTCATTTTATTTTCTCTCCTGCTTTGTTGAGGGGCATTTTCTTGTATGTTGTTTGCGCAGCAGCTTGTCGGTGTGTGTATTGGCAAGTCTCTGTACTTAAAATAATAGCACCAAGCGTGAATAGCAGATCTATTCCTCCAAAGCCAAACATATTACAATTGTCACATCCATCACCATGCTAAACGATTCCGAGAACTGTCATTACTAGTTCAGTTATTAAACTCTACATAGCGCAGGGTTATAGGGGGATCCTTTACATCTTCTAGAATCTACTAGCAGTCTTTTACTACATTGCACAAGCTAATTGGTCTCTGTTGCATCTGCAGCCAATGAGCCTGATGCATAACAGTTAAATGGTTTGTATGGTGTTTGCTATAGGCACAACTTGCAGCACAACATCAGAAACCCTCCTCCTTCCCTTTATCTGCAACTAATGAGCTTCCTGCTTAGCAATTAAATGTTTAGTTTCAGCATCCCTTCACCTCCACCAGCTCCACATGTCTAGATGAGCTCTAAGGATGGTTATTTACAGTATGCAGCAGCAGTATGTATTAAATGTTCACAAAAGTGTGTCTGTATGTTTTTCCAATAGCAAGTCTCTGTACTATCTAGTTCAGTCATGAAACTCTAGGCTGATCGTTTTTTATTTTTTTTACATGCAACCTCATTGCTATCATGTCATTGCTAATGTAGCACAAACTGTCTCCGTTGCATCCGCAACAGTCAAATGGTTTGTTTCAGTATTTGTTTTAAGAAAGTGGTGCAGCATGCTTACAGAAACCTTCCACCTCCCCCAGCTCCACCTGTCTAAATGGTTATTTAATGTATTACACGTTCACTGGACCATGTCTGTGGATACATAGTCACTTCTCTGTACTTGCTTGCGACAGCAATAATCAGCTGCAGCGGTAGCATGCATAACACATCTATTCTGCCAAGCTCAAATGCATGAATATTGTCATACCCATTACCATGCTGCACTATTCGGAAAGTTGTCATAAAAGAAATAGCTGTAGGAGAGAGAGGGCCAAATGAGAATCAAAAGCAGGAGATGAGTCCAGAAAGGGGGCTGTTGACATCAGACAGGTCGATAATCAGTGGTTGAAAGTCGGATGGTGAGGAAACTTCAGGGACCGAAGCAGGATTTTCGATGACAGACTGGGGTCATAAATAAGTGACCAATCCACACAGGCAAATCCTGGGGGCAGAGCCTGGTGGGACAGTCCAAAGGCTGAGATAAACACGCCGGCAGAATCCACTGGCCTAACTGAGATGATGTCAAGAAAACAAACAGAGACAGGTCACAGTAACTGGACAAGACAAGACTAAGAACTAAAAAAATAAGGGTAAGGGATTCAACACACAATGTGTGGCACTAAACAATCAGGAAACTAGATAAGCACTAAATAAAAGTGTAAAGGAAAACTAGGGGGTCACATAAGATAGGCTCATAGCCAACACAAACACATAGCTATGTGCTCATGCATAAAACACTAACACACAATCAATAAAGACAGGACTGCCAGGACAGAACCCTGACAATTTTTTTTTGCCTGTGCAAAAGAAAAGAAGAGCTAATATCATAAAGCATTTAGAAGTGCATATAAATGTGTTAGCATTATTTCAAACTTTTGAGATTGTATACTGTCACTGATGTATTATCAGACTTTAAGACATGGGTGTCAAAACTCAATTCCTGGACGGCCGGATCCCTACAGAGTTTAGATACAACCCTAATTAAACACACCGATGTAACGAATCTAGTTTAATTGAACACTGCTTATGTGTGTTGGAGTAGCGTTGGAGCGCCGGCCCTCCAGGAACTGAAATTGAAATAATGTAGGTGGTCTAAATCTTAGCTTCACTCTTTTGTTCCTACACGCTTTCATTTTCAGAAAGTTGAATGACATGAACCCGTGTTAATAGAGCAGGAATAGAAGCTGCTTTGTGCGTTTGCATGTTCTAGTATGTCGTGAAACAAGGAAAAAAAAGTTGCGATGAATGTTTGCGGTGTGTTTTAGTTGTTTAAGCAATTGAAAGAGATTTTGGTGTCACTTGTGTATAGAAGTCATTGTCACACTAAAGTGCAATCTACCGAAAATATAATTACATAAAGCACAGAAATAAATCATCACGGGGGTGATATGCAATTTCATAATACTTCATATGTAACTTCATATGTAACCATTCATATGTAACATCACAGTGCTAACTTAAAGTTTAGTGTTATTAGCTTGCATTAGTCATCCCACTTCTTTTACTTTTACTTTGTCATATTTCCGAGTGAAACAAGACATTTCAAAGTTTCATGAGCTGCATTTTTATAATGTGCATAATGCTTGTACTGTACATCATAGAAATAAATGGCTTTTTTTTCAGATTTGAACACTGTATAAATAAATGGATATCTTTTAAAACTTCAACGTAAAGACTCACTGCTATGATTAGCTTCACATCTAAACAAAGTCATACTTGGAGCTCTTTTGAAAACTTTTACACCTGCCAAGATTAACTAAGAATGAAAACTATTATATTTAGATCTACTCCCATAAAAGGTTGCCGTGCTGAGCATTGTAGCCGATCACGGCCATATCCGTTGAATGCAGTGATCTCTAAGGTTTTTTGTGTTCGCTTTATGTTGTATGTTGTGCACTAATAAAAAAAGAAATGACACCCTAAACCCTAAATGAGTCCACATTTTGATGATGTAATTTGGCCACAGTGTGACTACCGCAGCAAACCTAACAATGTCCGTTTAGGGGCCCTGTAGAATGCATTATTCATTTTCTGTGGATTTTTCAAATAAGGTATTCGGCTTCAGGCACATAGTACTGTATGTATAATGTAAAATCATATGTGTGTTAGTAAGTATCCAGTGTGGACTTGAGAACTGTTGACTTTTAAAGAAAAATATCAGTAGGCTACTAGAGACGTCATGGTTGTGTGCAAATCATGCTGTTTCAGACCCTGGTCAAAGAAAATGCATTTTTAGTTGATCCTTTCACAACTGGACAATGCTGAATACAGGTGTAAATGGGGTCTGAAGCATTTTCGGAAACACATTTTATTCTGTGTTTTGACTTGTGTACAGTAGGAGGCGCTATAATGCAAATTCTGAAAGAGTAATGAACGTCTTAATCAAAACAGCAGACACAAGCTGTCTCATATTGTACGTAAACATATGCATACATAAAATAATGCAAGTTTTAAACAGCATATAAATCAAAATGGCGTAATGTTACCGAATGAAATGTCTATCCAGGCAGCGGTTTACATCACTGACTGCAACAAAATCAGCAGACTGGATGAAAAACAATGCTAATTTACTTCTTGACAGTAGATGGCACTTTTGAACAAGCAGCAATACAGTGGTTACCCCGGTATTCACTTCTAGTCATTTCATTTTCCAATGACTCATAATCCGTGTAACATGTTTGTTCAGTCAGTACTATTTGTGTGCCACACTCTCCGTACTCCGTAAGTAATGTCAGGCCAGACTAAATTAGAATGGAGTGTCTCAAGGATGCAAACAGAAGTGGTCAGAAAAGACGTATTTGAATTGCAAGTTGGAAACAGTGTGCATCTTGACTTGTGATTCGATCATTCAAAGTGCTTCTTTATACCAAGTGGAAATAGAGTATAAAATTTGAGACCACTCACAGTGGGCTTTTGTTGAAGCTGTGTCTTTAAGGTCAACACAAATCCCCTTTTAAGTTTGTGTTTGTGCACAATTAAAAATGTCTGCTTTTCATGAACCAATGACTTTCACCCCTCCCAGTCTGTTTCATATCAGATCCCTGAAACAAAATCGGTTTTGAATGCTGGCTTCAAAAGAAACATGCATGTAAAGGGCAAGCAAGATAACAGTGCTTTGAAAGCTCTGCATTGTTTGAGTGATTGACAGTTTCTGCTCAGCTTGAGTATATCGAGCAGATAGACCAGAAGAGATTGTAGCACTGTCACTCAGCTAAATGTGTCCAAGTGCCAGAGCAGCCTTCTGTCAACTACACTGTATCCTCTCTAACTCTGTCCACAGATTGTGGAGGAGGGTATTCTTTTATTGCCGGAGTGGGTGGGTGGTGGAGGTTCTGGAGCGGTGGAGTTCTCTCTATCTAAATGTCAATCCTGCTTTGTGTTATAGAGGGTTACTGCATGCCGGAGTGGGATGGCATCGTTTGCTGGCCCGAGGGACTGCCTGGAAGGATGGTGTCCACTGCCTGCCCGGAGTACATATATGACTTCGACCACAAAGGTGAGCTTGCAGCCGCTGACCTGTGGCTAACTGGTACATGTCAACTGACAATAATGGACAACATCCAGCATGCACATTTTTGGAAGCCGCCACCTCCTAAATCTGTGCTTTTTTTCTCAGCGCACCATTGTTGGCGCTCCGAATTCTCGTCTAGTTTTTCAGACAAACATTTTGGCATATGTCCATACATTTTTACATGCTTGACTTGTATTCATAACAAAAACAGGGTGTGTTTTCATAAAGCAGATGCATTGTGGACCTGGACAGTGAACTGAGGACTCGCAGTGCTGTTCCTAACTTCATTACATTTACATTTATTCATTCAGCAGATGCCAAAGTGACATGTAATCATGAGCAAATAATCCAAGTGAGAAAACAATACATACCAGTCCAGGCCCATAGAAAATACGTGCTTGCGATAGATAGATGCAGCAGATTAAAAGTGAAATGTCCAGTGAGTTGAAAAAAACACGTGTTCAATACGTGACCGTGGTCACAGACATGTTTTCTGCTGATGCAACCCTGCTATTTTAATTCCTTATATGCACGTTTGAGCTTTTTTGTTGAACCGTCATTTAACAGGATTTAAAGCGCTTGACCTAACAAGTGCAATACTACATCATGTGAGCTACAGAGAAAACGATACTGCATTAGAAGTCCCATATACAACATCTGACGCTTTATAAGTGACACCCATCAGTTTTCAAATCTCTCAACATGTTACAGTTGTTTTAAAGTCATAACATAATATTGTGCAAATTATCCTTTATTTATCGAAACTCCGGCCCTGTAAATCTTACTTTGTGTGAATAGGAATAAAAGCTGTTGGAGTTTATTGCCTCTAGTGCTTATTTTAACTAGAAACTACAACAATTTGTACATACAGGTATGTTTTTTGAGTTTTGCAGAAATCTAGGTAGAGGCATGTATTTCCAATGAGCCTGGGTAAATACGAACAGTGCTACTGTAGCTTTACAAATTGGAACTGAGTAGAGTGGCGCTATTCTACAGCAGTAATCTGTGCTGGAAGAAACACATTACATATAATGGATGTTGTGCAATCAGACAGCTATCTGGAAAGTACTGTAACAAATGAAGCTGTTTGTAAGGTCACTTGTTCACTCATTTATTTCCAGATTTCCAGATTTTTCTATTTCCTTTGTTTCAAAGAGTCCAAACTCTGACGAGTTAGAAACTGATTTGAACAATTGTTTACAATACTCACAAAAGATCATATTCATCACTAGTAACACTTTAGAATAAGCAAATCTGGTTAACTGTTAACTACAACTTTTATAACTATTTTAATTAATAGTTAGTGTGGTATAGTTGTTAAATTTAAGTATCGGGTCGGATTAGGGATGTGGAATAAGCTTATGTAGAGTAAGGCGTTAATATGTGCTTAATTACTACTAAACAATGGATATTTTTCTAGTAATATGATGAATGCTTATACTTGAGAGATCCTAAAATTAAGTGTTAACAAATGTTCGCAGTTGTATTTTGTTAATTTTTGAATAATGTAACAGTCTGATGTAATAGGTGAGGTTCTCTAAGTGGTAATAGATTTTGTGCAAATGTCATGCTGCTTTTCAAACAACAAGCTTCCTTGCTAAACAGTGTTTGCAGTAGAGCTGTAGAGATGCATTAATTGCACTAGAGACCTGCACATGAAAACACTAATTGGACATCTTACTCAAATCTGTCCTCTGTGGTGGCTGTATTGTATTGCTTTTATCAATAATTTAATCAATATTTGTAGCACTGTTTGATGCTAATAGCTGCAGAAATGTATAACTGCATACTGCATACTGGCTGTCTGTCTGATTGAGAAATCAATTTGTGAATGTCCTAAAAGAAGGCACCCTTGCTTCATTAGAGTACGTGTTGTGCTGTATTCACAGGTCATGCGTACCGCCGCTGTGACATTAATGGCACCTGGGAGCTGGCCTCAAATAACAACAAAACCTGGGCTAATTACAGTGAATGCGCCAAAAACCTTGCCCATACTATCCCCAACCAGGAGAGGGTAAGACATTCCACCTTACAGTTGTTGACAAGTCAGATTTGCATCCAATATGTAAATTTTCATTTAAAGTGTCATCATCCAAAGCTGAAAATTTTGATCATGTGCTGATTAATTCATGATTTCTGCTGTAAGTGGTTTCTAGCACATTCTGACTGAAATGGTTCAGTATCTGATTCATTAAGTCCATAAACATATAAATGAATGCAATGCATGGAAATATATTTGTTTGAAACACTGGAATACAATTACTTGTGTTGCTTCCACTGATCTATGTATATATATGACTGGATCACTCGCTCGGTGTCCCCTTTTGTACCAGAGTGCAAATTGCTACTTTAAATACAGTAGATTCTCTATGTTTGTATTTCACTCAAGCAGTACAGCTGAACATTTACAGTAAACCTTTAGCTCATCATAGACATCAATGTTTTGTCATCAATGCATTATTATTTCAGCTCAGTTAAATTCCTTCTCTAGTTTCTGGTATATTCAAGTAGATATTTTTGCAAAAACCGAGAAGCCTATTAGAATGTTCAATCATTTTAAAAGAGTCTGTGTAGATAACGTACTGTAGATTACAAAGAATACGTGCCTGCATGCAAATTCAACAAATAAGTAAGAAGTTACTAACATTAGCACAGCTATTGCTGATTGAGAGCAGTAACACACACTATAGTCTTTAATCATGGAGCTGCCCACAATCTAAACACAGATTCTGCTCTTCAGCACAATGATAACCACAAAAACATACAGAAACTCCTTTAAATGTCAAGCACAAATGAGCATTCAACTCCAAAAGTTTTTTCCCTTGACATAAACACATAAAAAGGACTTCATTTCAACATCTAGTGTCCCGATCCAGCCCTATGCAAAGAATACGGTAAATTAAAAGTCTAATTCCCATTTTTTTTAATGCAGCAAAAATGAGTCTTAGTCATAATCATAGATAAGTGGATGAAGTAAAAATATTTTTTAAGTAAAAGTTTTGCATATACTGTACGTGGGTTTAACTCATTTAAGTTGACAAAACGTTCAGCAATTGTGTTGCTTTAGCTCATTTTAATTAAGTACATTGTAAAAGCAGCAAACATGCTTTTTTTTAACTATCTGGTCTCATGTGATAAACATACCTTGGTTCAATTTTTTATTGAGACACGAAATATACACAAAGATGTACTTGTTTAGGGCATATGTCCAGCATGGTACAGCATTAACTGTTATAACAATCCATGGATATTTCAATTCTGAACAGCCGTAAAACAATACCTATATCAACCGAATTGAACCTCCCTCAGTGAATATTTCTCCTTGAAACTGAGGCAAAAAACTGAGTGCAGTAAGGCACATAAAAGCAGTGTTGCAAAAAAAAAATGTGCACAGAGGTACATATTTTTATGAGACCAGGTTATTTTTAAATGTGTAACCTACTGCCTTATTTGGTGAGAACTGCAAAATGCAAATCGTGCCAGGTTATTTTTGTGAAACCATGCTAAATTAGTCATTTACATGGTCAATGTCAGAACCGCAGTCAGGGACTGCAGGTGTTTCGTGAATACAGCGCAGTTATTTCTGTTGACATTCATGTGAAAAAGTATCAGCTGAATAATAAATTACCACCTTAGTGTTTAAATTTTGATTTGGTCCTCACTCAAAGCTGCCGTTCATGCCTTAAGAAGACATGCTGACTTGGAACAACATGAGAAGACTATCTCATGCTCAAACCACACTGAGTTCATTAGTCATCACTGTTAACACTGAAGTCTTTTGTTTGTTTAGTATTGTTTAGATTGGTTTCTCTCATCTGTGCGCTTTTCAATTTTGGTGTCGACGGGCAAAAGGCTGAGCCGTGGGCTGAACTATTTATCATTTAGATGAGGAATGCATTTCAGATGAAAAACCATTCCACTTCACAAGTCTGAACTGAATGTAATCAATGGAATCAGCATAATCAATGTAGTTCAGCAAAAACCTGTAATAGAAAACGTCTGGATTACTGAGACACTTCTCTGTAGCTGCTTGAGTTTGTGTACTGTACATAGCTGAAAATCGGACTGGATATAAGTGTCCTGTGATATAGGGTGTCTCTTCAACACCATCATCTAATCAATCAGTCTGATTCGTTAATGTTATGGCCACTGATATATTCATCATTATGCAGCTTATCTTATGGGTAACGTTCTAGATCTTCTATTATGACATTGTGCTAAAAATGTATATTTTTAAAATATATTTAGCAAATATCGTTTTTGGCGTTTTTGCATATATATTAGGGCTGTAACGATACACGATATGAAACCAAAATCGCGACACTCAGATCCACGATCCTGTGTCGCGGTGTGATAAG
>JAUMHQ010000053.1:26985992-26996035 GCA_032361165.1 Enteromius paludinosus
ATCCGTGGTGGATCACGGCTGATGCCTGTCACTGACTTACATTGTAATCTGTTACGTGAGCCCATCACGGAATTTTCGACAACATATGTTAACACAAAACGTGTAGGTTTCCCGTCTGAGCAGGCTAAACCGTGACAGCTACACGTTTTTCAAAGCTTTACAACGTGATAATGTCACGTCTTGGCGTGATACCAGGTTGCAACCACAAGTACTGCGTACTATACACCAGCATTACCAATGAAAAGCTAGGAAAAAAAAAAAGAAGAAAAAAAACTCATAAACACCTAGGATGTCTTCGGTGTGAGTAAAATATGGGGTCATTTTCATTTTTGGGTGAACTATTCCTTTAAACTGCACAAACATATTGCATTAGACCAAATACACAAAATAATGTTCTTTTTAACAACATTATATGACCCCTTTAACAACTGCATTACTAATAAAATTTAGCTTTTAGGCGAAATTCATAGCTAATGGTTTGTTAACAGTGAGACTTGGACCTTACTAAAGTATACATAAAATAATATTTCTTCTAAAATATCTTTTATGAAACATCTTTCCTTAACATGCTCTCTACACCATACAGGCCAGATAGGAGAAGCACTGGCAGAGACAATAGGAAAGATCTCCAAATGGAGCAGACAGCATTGTCATGTCAGTTAATTGGTTTCAGATTGATCAGCTGGCTGAGAGCATCGCTGAAGACAAATAGACTGTGTTTCTGGCCTAATCAGAAACACACAGGAGAGGCCCAGAGCCACAGAAGAATAGCACTTACAGCATTCTCAAAGAAATGCAATCAGTTTTCTTCTGTATGCTAACATTGATCTGTATGAAAAACAAGCGTGACGATTCAATAAATGTATTTTCAGATTTTAACAAAGTGTTTTCTGGCTTACAGAGATTTGGTTTGAGAGGCTTGAGATTGCTCTGTGGCTGCTCCAAATTCCATCAAGCATTTTTATGGGAATATGTTCCAACTGTAATATTTTCCCTCCCGCACGTTCACCCTATGCACACAATCCCAGCGCATTCCTGCTCCGAGGGGCCATTCTTACCAGAAGATTGATATGAGGACGTGTACAAGCTCTGTGAGACACACACGCTGCTCTCAGAAGAATAATATTTGTCTAATGTTTAATAGCATGCATTTATAATTGGACCAATCATCATATTAGACAGTTAACGGATGTGCAATTCAAAACTCAAGCTAAAGTAACTCAAACGAATGAAATATTAATAAGCAATTCTTATGCAGGGGTTTATCCCATTTAAACATGTTGGCTTCAAAGTGTTTCCTCAGGTGGAAAATGCTTGTATATTTCCAAACACAGGGCGGAAGCAGCAATTTGAAAGCTCACATTCGCTTTTAACGTGTCCATCCTGTCTGTCACAAAGGTGATGTGTCATAGAGTATGAAAACTCTGTAATTTGCATCTGACAAAGATTTCCCATTCATTCAGCAGCTATTAGCACAACAGTCACCCAGAACAAAACAATAAATGCCACAGTTCAGGTCTTATATCAGAGCATGAAAGAGCAGTGAAGGGCATGGAAAATATTCATCTCTATACAGTGCACACAGTGTTATTTGCATAATAATTCCTTCCTGATTATTCTTGATTATTTACAACACATTGTGGGGAGAAGACCATGATTCTTTGTGTGTGTGTGTGTGGGTTTATGTGGTTTATGAGGACACAAATGTGTATAACGACATGGGAATGACATAGGTATTACAATATGTAGGTGTTTTATGAGGACATTTTCAGTGTCCTGTAATTCAAAAGGCTTAAAAAACATAGTACATGGTATTTTTTTGAAAATCTAAAAATGCACACAGTTTCCTGTAAGGGGTAGGTTTAGGTGTAGGGTCAGTGTAGGGCAATACCACATACAGTCTGTACAGTAGAAACACCATTACACCTATGGAGAGACCCCAGAAATCACAAAAACAAACATGTGTGTGTGTGTGATAAAATTGTTCCAGTTTGTGGGATTGTGTTGTGTCCTAGCTAAATATTTTAAAATCCAAAATAAATGTCTAAAATAAAATGGCAGTGAAAGAAAAACTACTGTATTGTTTGTTACAAAGCACAGCAATGGATGTTGTACTCCTGAGGACATTCAATCATTTCTTGAGCCTTTCAACTGCTGTATGTTGGTGAGGATGATGCTGTTTGTGAGAGTCAGCATTAAACCACTGCAATCATCTAACAACTGTTCTGTGTCTAATAGCAGTGAGTGGAAAACATGTATTACAGACCAGAGCTTTATCTTACAGTATGTCTTAATATCGACAAATAATACACAGCAGGTTTTTATTATCGGCACTCAACCTTTTTTTTTCATTATCATTATTTACAGCTAAAAAAAGATGTTGTTGTAACACAAGGCTGTAAAATGACCTTTAATAGTAACCTTAATGTGTGCTTACATTAATATTCATCTTATAACTTTGAGTAAAGGCAGAAAGTTTCAAATCATTTTTAAAAGCTTCAGGTCAGAATCTTGCATATGTGCAGTAAAGGGAATGTGAATGACATGAGCTCATGTGCGTTGCATGTAGACGGCTGCTGCTGCTCATTTGATTAGACAGCTGATTACCAGCACATTCATTTGCCTCTCTGATTACCCTGCACGCTCACACTCACCACTATCATCCTCTACATCACTGAACTAATGATGTAGTCAAACGCTGAGCAGGTTACTGAACGAGTGCGGACATGTGTTGTGCAATTTTTCTTGCAAACCAAGTTTTGTTTAAAAGTAAACAGCCAGTCGCTGGATGTAAGGCTTCTTCTGGCGGCATTTTTTTAAATTATTTTGCGCACAGACTGCAGCACACAGGATGAGCTTTGCAGCGGATGGAAATGGCAATCGTGTCTAGTCATCAATCAATCATTTTAATTATTACTGTAATTGAATTTGCCTATTATATGTATGCTTTGTTTTGTTGACAAATGTGACCCAGGTCAAGTCACTGGGGTATATTTGTAGCAGTAGCCCATTGGATGGGTCAAAATGATACATTTTTGAGTTCCATGCTCATAAATATGTAAATAGCTCGATGACCACTGTACCAATATTTTTACTATGTTTCTGGATCTGGGATGATTTCAGTTGTGTTGCTGTCTATAGAGGTCAGATGGCTCTCTGATATCATCAAAAATATCTTAATTTGTGTTCAGCAGATGAACAAAGGTCTTGTGGGTGAGTAATAATGACAGAATTTAAGTTTTGGAGTGAACTACCCCTTAAAAAACACAACTTGACCACAAATATATTCTACAAAATATTGATGGCTAAAGGGTTGCATACTGCTGAACATTCACAGTTTAGTATACTTTACTTAACAAGAGGCATATAAATGATTTGGGAAAACATTTTAGTAAACAAAGTGCAGGGGTCCAACTACATAGCTATGGTTCCTAAACACATTTTCATGCACTTGCGGTTTTTCTGCTGAGAAGATTTTGCACAACCTAAATCGATTCCATGGCTCCTATACCATCAATTTACTATGAAATAACGTCTAACCTGCGTGGGGCAGACATCCGTGAGGTTAATGATTTGGCCTCCGAGCTGAAAGGTCAGAGATTGAATCTCAGGGTCAGTAAGGAGTGTGAGTGAGGCCGGTCTTGGAGAATTACTGAGGTCACTCTTTGTCTCTGCCGCTCAGTTGCTGCAGCGGTTCTGGGCCTGAAACCGGTCATGCTCTGGGTAATTCATTAAAAGCGTGGAAGGTAAACATGGATAATGAAATACTTTTGCAAACACTTCTGCAAGCTTAGAAGTTTTCAAACTGATATTAATGCAGTTTTGTGAAAACAATCCACTGCTTAGATACAAAGAACAACGAGTGAGGCAAACCAAATAAAATAAACATTCATACTACCGAACTATTTGAATATTATTATTTATTTTCTTCTTAATGGAAACACAAGCCCAAAACAACATAAACTCCACAGTTATGAAGTAGCCTCAGGTTATTTGAACACATTCCTGATTTGATGATGATGCAATTATAATAATACTAGTTTAGTTATCACACTTGTAAAAGTAAACACTTGCTGGCTAATAAATAATTATCACCTTATGATCCATCTGTTTTCAAAACCACTTCATTTAAATATCACAACATTTTTTTTTTTCATTCGCAAATTATTCATACTAATTTTGACATTCCTGATTTTTATGTTTCCAGTTGCTTTATTTTGTTTTGTTGTATTGTGAAAATGTTGGCAATAGAAAAATGTTAATATAGTGACATTTACACATATATTAATTCAGAACAGTATAAGTTACAACTTTCAAATCTTTTATTTTAGGGTCTCTTATCTAGCTGCTTATTACTAGCCATTTGTAAGTAGTATTTAAGCACTTTTTAACACCTTTTTCTGCATCTCTGATCCTACCCAATACCTAAATTAACAACTACCTCACTAACTACTAAGCAGCAGATTAAGAATTTATTGAGGTAAGAGTCATAAGTGTTCCCTATTCTAAAGTACTACCTTTTCCTAGTTAAGTGCTCAAGGAAGAGATGCCGTTTCAGCTCTTTTAAATATTGTCAGGGATTCAGCCTGACTCTCGTATGCTGACCTGGAACCATTTTTAAAAGATTAAGGCAAGTGCGATATTATTCATTTCATCAATAAAAGATTAGCATTTTTTTACAATATTTGTTACATTAAATTACCCGGGCTACACGCTTGTGGCTAATTCTATTGCCCATAACCATGTGAACTAATTAGGCGATCTATTTAAACCAAATTTAAAAAAATAAAGTGCTTTGTGAATTACTCTTAGATTAAAAATGAATGCGTTTCAAAATGAAGTGTGTGTGCCCCTAACTTTAAAATAGTTTTTTTGAATACGACCTCTTTGGAATTCTTTGGAAACACTTTAGATTAGGAAAAACTATTCACTATTAACTCATATTACTAACATATTGTCTGTATAAAGCCAATATTAATGACTTATTCTGAATGACCATATTTTAGATCATTTAACTAAAATAACTTTACTTCAATCATTGACAGACTCTTAGTTAACAGTAAAAATGTGCCTGTTTTTGTTTTTCCTACAAACAACTATCAAGAGTGTAAATGGAGGTTTTGATCACACCTTGTATGCCTTATATTAGGATGTATACTCCGATCGCAAACTGCACATTCAGGACGCTCCTCTTCGAATCCCATTTTTTATGGGTGACCTAATTAATCCAGATGTAGCCGCAGTGGAAACCCACCGGCATTATTTACATAGCTGCCTGTGAAAAATGCACGAGTCCACAGAACCAAGCCACAAGTGTGTGATGCATTCCATCCATGAACGTAAAGAGCAGGCATTCGAATGGCGCCTGACGAGGGGCTCTTCCTGTGCTAAATGGTCTCCGTGGTATCTGGGAGAGCCCCATTAGAATGTCTTTAGCTCTAATGATGAGTATAATTAAGTCGGGGTTGGTGTGGGTAAGTGCGAGCCCCGGTGGGTTTGTTTGTTTTAAACATACAGCGTTATCCTTGGCACTGTGTGTGGGTACAGTTCTCCGCACCTCGTCAATGTTGGGTTCCATCTCATGCATATTGCAGTTTGAAAAATTCTCGTCTATTTACAATCTGTCAAAGAATGCTTTATCAACCATGATCTTATTAAAATAATGAGGCTACAAATATTCTTATTTTTGATAGACGATGCATAACGTGATGGTGCCACAGTGGACCAATGCAAAAAATGTGTGTGCAATCCTTGTCTTAATGTTTATCTTCAGACGCTAAAGACCACATTTGAATTTTTTTTTGTTTTCTGTATTTATCCTAAAAAACCCTCAAAAGAATTTTTTCTCTAGTGCTGTTTGACTATTCGTTTTACTGACTGAACTGCCTCAGATATTTCAGAGAAAGCGGTCCAAACTGTGGGAATCAATTCATACTGTTTTGCAATCCTTACAAGACTTACAAGAATGATTAATCTGCAATTGATTGTCACTGTTGGTTTGGTCAACAGAAACACAGATCATGCATAATCACTGCTGAAATAATAATATATAAGAATAACATAAGGAACATGTTTCTCACATGTCCATGTATCTACAGGTATCATATCAAAATGCATAACTATGTCCATTTTTAGGAGACATCAATACACACCATAAACCAACTTTGTCCGAAAGAGAGTAAGAGGTTAATTATTTATTCAGGAAAAAGGACATAGACAGACACACAGAATAGTACCACTTACATTTAAGGACCAACTCTCACTATCAACAAGTTTCTTATTAACACGTATTCCATATTGTTTAGTTGTGCTCAATTTGTGTAGGTTTCAGTCTGCAAAAGTGTACCACAATACCTCAAATGTGCACGTTCTGAGTGTCAAGAGAATGCATGAGTTCATCTATCAAGAAAATGTTATGTATGTACCACTTCAGAATAGGGAGCACTTATTCACTATTAACTGTGACTTTTCCCTCACTACATTCTTAATCTGCTGCTTATTAATAGTTAGTGCGGTAGTTGTTAAGTTTAGGTATTGGGTCGGATTAGGGATGTAGAATAAGGCATTAATAAGGCTTAATTACTACTACTACTAAATGGCTAATATTCTAGTAAGATTCATGCTAATAAGCAACTAGTTAAGGGACCCTAAAATAAAGAGCTACCCATATATTCTGCATGGCCATATTTAATCATCTTAATCCTACCCAATACTTAAACTTACCAACTACCTCACTAACTATTAATATTCAGCAAATTAGAAGTTTATGGCAAATTAGGCAAAAGACGTAACTAATTATTAGTAATAGTGAGAACTGGACCTTAAAATAAAGGTCCCACAGCATTATATAACAGAATTCACAACCCATTTTATGTCTGGAAAACAGAGACAATGCCTCAGAAAAGCATCATTTACCTAGAGTTTTTTTAACGAGTATGTCATCCAAAATATAGGGCAGCTTAAAAGTGTGAAATATGAGTCTGTCACTTTAATATTATTCACTGGTGATGTACAATTCTTGAATATTATGTGCTGTCACAAAGCTGCCAAGTGATACAAGCAAGACTAACTCTTCTATTCTTACATGGTTTCAGTCGGCAGAAATGTCAAATGTTTCTGAATGCCAACAGAATTCATGAGTTTATCAGTCAAAGAATTTTCTATTTGCTTTCATAAGTGGGTTAAGCTTAAAGTAAGGCTGTTGCGTTTTCATGCTGCACTTCAGAGAATGTCAAGGACTGCTTCGCTTATTACTGCTCAAGATGTGATCTGCTGTGTAATTCAGCTTGTATGTCATTAATTTGGCAGATTTAAATGCAGTGAGAACAAGATAAAATATGTGCCACCAAGAAAACAATCAACCTCTTCCGTGTGTGCAACAACAACACTATTTTCTTCTGTTTACAGCTTGAATCGGTTCACAATTAACTGACAATGACTGAGCGAAGTAGATCTGCTAAACTGACTTGCTTCTGCAGTGCCATGTGATGATATCATCATGTCAGATTGAGTTAGACCTATCAGATCGCACCATCTAGACAGAATCTTAGATATGATTTGAGTGTGGCAAGCTTTCCCAAAACTGGCCATCTGCATCACCAACAAAGTTCATTTTGCTGATGATCCCTCAGAAACAGACTAAGTGAGACTTTAACATCTTACTTGTGTGAGAATGGTCCTCAAACGGTTTATGGATCTGGCACATTAAAGTTTTTCTTTGCATCAATGAACCATGCACAATAAGACCAGGAAAGTAAATTGGGTCAATTCTGATTCCAGGTTGACTTTAAAAGACTTTGTAAAGTTATGTGCTTTTAACTCATTAATGACTTTACATTTTCTAAGATGCACCTAAGGCAGTAAGGATTCTCTTGCATTTTCACTTACACCTACTAACCACAGATCCTAATCGCAGGCAAAACATAACCTCATAGACACTGCGAGCAGCATATTTCTCTAGTTTCATCATAAATAGTCTTGATAGTCTACACTAAGGCATCCAGGAGTGCAGGCTGAGGACAGGAGAGCTCGAGCGCATCGCTCTAAGTGACTGGATTGAGGGGTTCGTCTTCTTCCCTGACCACAGGAAGCTGTCCACTACCGCGAGCCTGTACCTGCTCAGAGACGGTCTGCAGAGCGGATGCTTCCGAAAGAGCTGAGCAAACACACAAGAGACGCCAAAAGAGGGAAAAGAATACAGATAAGCAAAGGGAAAGAGTAATAGCACTGAAAAAAGACAGATGACATCAGATACATCAGCAGAAAGAACAGATATGAAAGAAAATGCAGGAAAAGACAAGAAAAATTCGAGTTTAGTTATGATGTGTGGCTTTTCTAGATTTCTATCAGGATGTCGAAGTTGAAATCCAAAGCCATGCTTAGTGTGACAACTATACCAGCAATGCCAGAAGGTTCTCTCTTTTGAATTAGTCAAGTCAAGATTACCATATGGTGGATGGATTACGTCAAATACTATAGAATGCCCAAGACGTGTCACTTGTGTAGTTCTGAATGGGAGATAACGCTACATTTATTATGGCTGATCAATCACAGGAAGCCCCGCTTTCTGAATAAAATAACCAATCACTGACTTGTAAAGTCAGCGCATCAAAGCGTCTGCCGTTAGAAGTTCTGGTTGCTATAGACACAATTTAGAATTATTTTTATAACGCTATTTGAGCAAAAGAAACAACATTTATTACACAGATGTTGTCAGATTTCGCTGGTGATTTCAAATTTAATTGTAGTCTTAGTGAACAGTTTGGGAGAATTTGATGTTTTCCCATTCAAGGAGATAGGAGCCGCGCTTGGATGCCCAAGAGGCGTTTCAAAGATGGCTGCAGAGTGACATGACTTAAGTTAAGAGTAAAATGCTGTATTTTACAAATACATTGTTGCGTATGTCTCTTCGCCACCAAACGCTGAAGGTACTCAAAACCTTGTGGTAACGTTTTTAAAAAGAAAATGCTAATTGCTTTTGATTTGTCTTGCTTATTGCTGATCATGTCAATAACATTGAAACCAATCATGCCATAATCGGCTAAACTTCCTGTCAGCTACTTTTGAAAAACTACTAAAAAGCCTTGTAGACTTTTTTTTTTTTTTTTTTTTGCAAAACCAGATCATCAATATTTTGAAGGCCGTCAAATTTAGGTAAAAATTATCAAAAACGCAGGTTAGTTTTACAACAGATATATATACGATTTATGGTGGTTCAAAATAAGGGCCACTATCCACCAGCATTACCAAGCTTGGAAGAGCCAGGATATTTTTTTAAAAACTCTGACTGTTCCTCTGAAAGAAAAAAGTAATGTACGCCTAGGATGGCTTGGGGGTGAGTAAAATATGGGGTAATTTATTATTTTTGGGTAAACTTGTCCTTTTATATATATTTTTTTTTTATTTTGACAGTATAATCAACTATTCAGAGCAGTGTACTCTATGTCTGTGTTAATTCATTTATGTGAAATTAATCATTTCTGAAACTGGGGATTTTACACAATGAGATAACGTGACAACAATGTCAGAAAAAAAAACAAAGAAGATGGTTTCAAATCAGACAATAAGATGACCAGATTTCTATTATCTGAAAGTAGGCTGTTGAGCACTCACCTCCTGGCACCTCTGTGAGTTCGTTGAGGGGGGGCACGGTCTCCAGTGTGTCGGCATATGTTTTTGCGGCTAGTCTTTGTGCGTGCCGAGCCTCTATCTCTTTTTTCGTTCGTGGAATTCGGCATTTGAAGATGCAGCACAGTGTTATTACTGTGAAATAAGGAAGAAAGCTGTGAAATATTTGAAAGAGAGTTGTCCTTCACAACAGGCAGCGTCTCACATCTTTTTTTCTGTAATTGATATTTTGCTCTGGGGGAATTTCATTGCATCGCTTAATGTGATTCACGATGCATAAATAATTAAGTGTTTGTTTGTTTTTGACATCTATTCAAGTGAATTCTGAATGCAAATATGCAGTGGGTACGGAAAGTATTCAGACCCCCTTAAATTGTTCACTCTTTGTTATATTGCAGCCATTTGCTAAAATCATT
>JAUMHQ010000053.1:27009206-27025352 GCA_032361165.1 Enteromius paludinosus
AATGTGATAAGAGCTTGCTCAAGTACTGAGGAGCTAAGCCATTCAGGGCTTTATAAGTAATTAACAAGATTTTAAAAACTATACGATGTTTGATAGGGGGCCAGAGCAGTGTTGACAGAACCGGGCTAATATGCTCATACTTCCTGGTTCTAGTAAGGACTCTAGCTGCTGCATTTAAGTAGATCAAGTATCACTTTTTTTCACAGCAGCTGGAATAATTAAATCCTTTTGATGGCGGGTTGTAATCCAGAAAGGATTATATGAAACATGTGAATGAAATTAAGTTGTATTCCAGTTTTAAGTGTGCTTCTGATTACAGATAGTCTGGGATTACACAAGATTTGTATTTTAAAGACAACCAGTTCGTAGGTAGCGTCGTTTATTTCTTAATATGAAATTTGAATGATATGACAATTAGAGGTTAGACATAAATTGAAATCTACGTGCTAATACACATTGGCAGCACAATTTATTGTAATGCTTTTTTCCTCAGTTAGTCAGAACATGTGTGGCAGACTTGTTACTTACTTGTTCAGATGACAGTATCCAGTGAAAGTTATTATTTGTCCAAGACATGTACAGGATTCACTCCTGTGACTGAGAGCTACACATTTACATCTAAACATTTGATTCACCCGCGCCAGAGCACAAGCCACACACGGAATATAATTCCCGCAAGGAACTCCAATTTCAAGTTTTCCCACAATGGCAACAGAGAGGCAAAACCGCAGCTTTAAGTAAGAGCTCTACATCCCATGGTAGTCAAACATAAAGAAGGTGCAACAAAGAGTAAATAGACCTTAATAGAATGGGTCTGGTAGGTGACTATACATAGAGAAGATCAGTAAGATATGCATCACAATCAATATCGCTCATCTGTGCTACGGCCATAAATGATTCCTCCAAATTGTGGTTCCTCTTAAGTAAGTAAGTAAGTAAGTAATTGTATTTGTATAGCACTTTTCATACATAGAATGCAACTCAAAGTGCTTCACATATTATTACTTACAGGGATGCTACGAACTTGTCACAGGTTATACAATACATTTTCAATATGTCTCGACAAGAAATGTATACCAGTCCTACTTGGATGTATACACTCTTTTCTCGCAAAATGAATCTAGCCAGCTGTTGAACGCAAAAAGTCTGCTAAAATATTAATTTCCTCTTCTATACGTTGGAAGTGGTCCTGAGATTAAAATCCTTGTTGCAGGTGATACATTGCGAACGACTTCCACTAATTCACTGAAGTCCTTCTTTAAAATTTCTGATTGTCTAAGTCGAATATTATTCACGCCAGCATGCAGTATAACTGTATCAACTTTTTTGGAACGATTTAAAACAGCTGGGATTTGGGCGACAATATCAAGCACCTGAGCTCCTGGAAAACACTGTTTTTGCACCTCAATATGATTGGTCTTAATTTTCAGATGTCTAATGATAGAGTCACCAATAATAAATGTCTTACTTTCAGGTGAAGAGCGTGAAAAGGGTGGCGATGACTTTGAGGTACTTGATGAGCTGAGTGACTCAAAACGGTTGCTGATTGAGAGATCTAACTTCTGAGTTAACGAGGCCAATGTTCTGCCTCTACAATGAGATTTCCTCCGTTGGTAAAGCCAAGGTCCCTTATACGATGGAGCAGGTGTAAAACAAGCTTCTACCGCCTTTGTCCGAGGTATTTTCGTCTCAGAAATAAGAATCCGCGGTGTAGATGTTGTCGGTGCTTCAGAGCAATGTTCTCGTAAAGTGTCCTTAACTTGAGAAGTTTCCAACATAGTTTTCTGTTCGCATAACTGAGAGTGTTTCTCAAGAAGCCCCTGTATTTGTGACTCTAGAACTGAAAGTTCATCCTCAATTGAGCGTAACTCAACAGCTCTTTGATCGATCGTGCAAGACTCTGTCCCGCAGTTTCTCCACGCGGTCGCCGCCGCCATTGTCACCAATGAGTGCTTATACGACGCGTTTCGTGCTGGACACAAATCCAGCAGGTGTGCTATTATTTTTCCGAATCACTATTTTCTGCAGGTGGATGATAAAAGTTGTGACTTGGTCATCAAGTAACCTTGTGTTTGCTTGTGTCAAGCAAGATGTGATGTTTTGGCCCAGCATGGCAAAGCAAATTGAGGATGTCGTGTTGAAGTGTGCTATCTGTAATACTTTCAGACGGAGTAACACCAAAGAGCCACTCGTCTAGTTGCATGAAACCTGGGCTCCAAATGTATTTGTAATAAAGCGAATCTGCTAAACATCACAATGATAACATTAAGTTCAGTAGAAATAACCAAAAACTTTGAATCATCCCACAAATTGTGCTGTCTATTAAAAGATCCCTCCATCTCTGATTCCCAGTACAATATCTCTGTCTGTTCATTCAGAAGTGTTGATGAGTTAGAGAATCTGATATTCAAATTTGTTCTTTACTCTTGGATTTTCCATCCTTCTTTCAAGGGATCTGACATTTCTGGGCTGTGATCTTCTCATGCTGCTGAGCGGATGTGGTGGGAATACATCAGTGGCCTATTGGTTACAGCCTATACATCTCCACAGCTTGACTGACAAGGTTTTCTCCGCTCCCTTTGAGAGCTTTAAGAGAAGATAATGAATAAACGCAGCCAAATGTCATGCTAATGTTAAGATCTGGGGATTACGTGATGGGTGCTAATAACCCAAGCTACACCGCTGTTATGAAAAGAAGGGTGCAGGAGGGGTGGAATTAGATATGAATGTTGTGACTTGCCTGAATTACTGATTCTATCTTGGTCAGATAATACATTAGAGCTTCACATAAAGCAGCTGCTGATATTAGCCTGGGATGAGCAGGTTTTCAAATAGACTAGTCGGCCTGAACAAGCAGGGGCACAACCTAACACTTGGCATTTTGCACATAATTTAACATATGTCTGGGTCTGCGACCCTATAAGAAAGAAAGTGAAACGTGAGCACTAACATGTACTTGAGAAAAAAAAAGATTCATTGAATTTAAGTGGTTGCAAACAATTAATTTTAAGCTACATTTAAATGAACAAATTCACTAAAATTAGTTTACTTAAATGTAGCTAAAATTAACCACTTTCCTTAAAAGGATCATATGATGTGATTTCAAGTTTTATTTCTTTTTCTGGAGTGTTACAAACTCTGAGTGTATAGATTAGATCCCTGAACTTGCAAAGATTAAAGTTTCAAAACCAAAACTTTTTTTTTTAAGTTATGACTTAAACACACTCTTTTAAACACATCCCCACTTTTCTACGTCACAGAGTAGGTTTATTTTCAAACACCGCCCAAACGTTGACACAAGCGTTGCTGCGGGCGCCATGTTCTGGAGACGCTGTGTGTCGCTTGTGAGACTACTTTGTTTGTGTTTCCAAAAGAAAAAATAACTAGAAATTAGTGTTAAGTTGTGTTTCCAACACAGTTCCAGAACAGTTGAACACAAATATTGGAGTGTGTTCAGAACATTTACGGAGGACTGATTCCTGAACCTGACAGAGCAGTCTATGCTGGCTGTGCACAGAGACTAGAAAGTCAGGCAATTCTACCTCTGCAAGAACAGTCTGCTGCTGCTACTTACTAGTCAAACGTGAGTTTTGGGCCGTGAAAGGTAACGTTGTCCAATCACGAATGCTGACATGTTGTTATGTTTATGAGGCGAGATGCAACGCAACACGTAAAAAGACAGGTCTAAGTCATTATAATTAGTAATTATGTTCCCACTGTATACAGCATCACGTTATGGTAAGGGGCGTAACATTTCTGCCACATGCCACACACTCCGATCTCTCAAAAGGAGAAAATAAAATATAGAAAGCGTTCTTGTAATAATAATTTCTGAAGATTCCTGCTCTTCCTCAATGTTTTTATTCACCTGTCCCTTATGGTTTCTTCATAGAATTTATAAAAGTTACATACAGTATGTGAACTACATAACTAACCTAGCAGTAACACAGTTTACAACAAGACCAATCTGTGCCTCTGGGATTTAAACCTCACCTTCAAATATGCAAGACGCTGGAAGAGTAAACCTTTCAATCTGGTCATTTTAATCAATTTAGTTATTGTTTTGCCTTGTGTATTATATGTTTTGTAAAATATCTTATTCAGGATCTAATAATGATCTAAACTAATATTTCTGCAGATTCTGCATGGTGTATATAATACACAGCGGGTTCGGAAAGTATTCAGACCCCCTTAAATTTTTCACTCTTTGTTATATTGCAGCCATTTGTTAAAATCATTTCATAAGTTTTTTTTTTTCCTCATTAATGTACACACATCACCCCATATTGACAGAAAAACACAGAATTGTTGACATTTTTGCATATTTATTCAAAAAGAAAAACTGAAATATCACATGGTCCTAAGTCCTTTGCTGTGACACTCATATATTTAACTCTGTCCATATATTTAATGATCTCCATTTCTTCTGATCGTCCTTGGTTGGTTCTACACCTTCATTTGAGTCCAGCTGTGTTTAATTACACTGATTGGACTTGATTAGGAAAGCCACACACCTGTTTCTATACCTGCATCATGCTGTGGGGGTGTTTTTCAGCTGCAGGGACAGAACGACTGGTTGCAATCGAGGGAAAGATGAATGCAGCCAGGTACAGGGATATCCTGGACCAAAACCTTCTCTAGAGTGCTCAGGACCTCAGACTGGGCAGAAGGTTTACCTTCCAACAAGACAATGACCCCACAGCTAAAATAACCAAGGAGTGGCTTCACAACAGCTCCGTGACTGTTCTTCAATGGCCCAGCCAGAGCCCTGACAATTGAGCATCTCTGGAGAGACATAAAAATGGCTGTCCACCAACATTTACCATCCAACCTGACAGATCTGATGAGGATCTGCAAGGAGGAATGGCAGAAGATCCCCAAATCTAGGTGAGAAAAACTTGTTGCATCTTTCCTAAAAACACTCATGACTGTATTCGATCAAAAGGGTGCTTCTACTAAATACAATATTATAAATACGAGCAAAGGGTCTGAATACTTACGACCATGTGATATTTCCATTTTTCTTGGAATTTTTTTCAGTTGGAAATATCAGTTTACATTTCCAAACATTATTTTTGTCATTAATTGTAATAATGCAGTGAGATTATTGTCTGACAGCAGCCAGTGCTCCACACAGAGATCTGATCTGAGCATCATACAGTCTGTCTGGAATCACATGAAGAAACAGAACAAACTGAGACAGACTCAATCCAGAAGAACTGTGTCAACGTCTCCAAGATGCTTCAAAAAAACAACCTGGAAAGGTACTGTACCTGAAAAACTATGGGCAAGTGTACCTCGGATCAGAAGCTGCTTTACCAAAAACTGTAATACCAAATATTTGATTGATTTAGTTAATTTTTATAAAAGTTAATTGATCATATGGTTAGAGTTATGTGTGTGTGTGTGTGTGTGTGTGTGTGTGTTAACAGCTCTTCCTTACAACTGCCCTACTTTGAAATCGACACCTGCCATAGTGCTCCCAGTTTGTCCTCCCTTATAAATTAGATAGCATACCCAGTTAAAGAAATCACTACTTGCCACTGACAGGTAGTCTAGTCTCTCCTAATTGGTTCGCAGCTAGTCTTGGCAGATGAGGGAAAGTCAGTGATCCACAATTCTCAGCCACCCGCTGCACCTGTAAAATGATGTACTTGTGATGCTACAGACCCAACAAACCCAGATGGTGCTTAATAACTGTGATTGACTTGAATGAGACACGTGAAGGCCAGCCGGTCTGTATGTTGGCCCTCTATTAGCTACACTGACATACTGGCAGTTGTTCTCTCCAATAGATCCAATTCAGTTTTCATGCGGAGCTTTTATTTTACAATCAGAGTATATCCAGGCCAATTTCACATTCATAGTCGCTGGAACCACAGAGAACAATCTTGAGATAAGTGTATTATGGAAAGCCCACATGAGAGTGATGGGAAGTGAGCTTTGAGAGGACAGAAGCATGAATCGAGGATGTTGCATCCAAAAATAGGGTCTCTCCACAGTTCCTTTAAATTGCATGGTAATAGGAACTGACCCTTTCCTTGCAATGGTTTCATTAAAAGTAATTAAGTTAAAGAAAGAGCTACACCCGTGGGATTGTGGAAAAACGGCGTATCTGTGTTAAAGTCGTGCATGAGCTGCCACCCAGAAGGCCCCTCATAAAACACGCTGCCAAACCGTAATGCTGAGGGCCGTGCTGTGGTGCCACTGAGAGCCCCAATCACCGCCAGCGGGGCCCGTCTGAACACCCAGCTTCTCAAACACCACGCCGGCTCTTTACTGTGCTACTTTCACTTGATTTCAGGTCAGGAAAAAAACATTTCTGATATTATGGGATACTGTTTGGCGGTAACACTGTGTATTTCATAATCTCATGCAAATTCACTTATGGCTTAATGAGTAATGACAGCCAGACGAATGCATGCACGGAGGGATGTAATTCATGCAAGCTCTTACCCATAGTTTCTGCTAATGCGGCGCATCATTTATTTTGATCCTGATTAAGGGATCCGGTGAGAGACGATTCAGTTTGATTCAGTTTGATAAACACTGCCATCTTGTGGTTCAAACAGTGGTTACAGCACCGATAAAAAATAAAAAGTGACTCATTTTTTGTCAAATGAATAGAGGAATCAATCAGAAAAGGATGCGATCTGCATTAACAGTTTAAAATGACAAACACGGATCAACCCTATAAAGTTCAGTCTTGTTTAAAATGCAATTTTCTAATGCCTCAACACAAATAATGTGATCAAACTTCAATCTACTACATGCTTTCTGTTGTCTGATTGATCGTTTATACTTTTTATGCGTTTATGCAGTTGAAAACTGATTTTTATAAAGAAGTTAATGAATAATGGGCTGAAGCAACTTTATTTACATGCCACATCCTTTACCTTTATTTTTAGTTGATTATCCATAAATGTTTTTTTGAAAAAATTATGCAAAAATGTGAGTCTCAATATTTTGAGGGATGTTTATTTTCATCTCTCAGTCATAAAACTAAGCATTTAAATATCATCTAGCTAAGACATATTATACAAACTATATTGATATCATTTTATGTCATTACTCTGTTACTGTTCTAAAGATCTCATTGATTTACAGTGTTGCGTACAATAGCATGGGTCTGATAGGGATCTTTAGCAAGACCTTAACTGATATTTATGTTAAAAAAAAAAAAAATAGTACTAACAGTAGGTTACATGATGAACACTTACTAAAAGTAACATGGTACACATATGCAAACGGTTTTGTTTTCTCTTACAACCGCAGCAATACGCTTAATTCATTGTGCAGTTTTAACGCCAGACCAGCAAATTGTGTTAGATTCAGGTCCAGGTTTATTATTTGTTTGCTTTCACAGCACTTGATGACAGTGTCCATGTAAAACACTATGCAATTAATCTGTACAGCATTCAATCTTTTTTAATTACAAGCTAATTAATTAACAAATGCATACTGATTACATGTTTTTCTGCAATTGCAGCGTAGCCTGGAAAGTGTCATGTATAACGTGACCTGATACGCTGTAGTTAACCAGCTAGAGTTTGATTTCTTTCATAATCACGGTGTGAAATGAATGCAAGTATTCACACGGCTGTGATTTGCTCTCACCTCTTTCCCGACGCCGTCAAAACTGGCACAGTCCACTTTAACCTCTGCCTGCACAGCGGGGACTTATTTACCCTAGTTCCTGGATGTAGTCAATGGTGTGGAGGAAGCACTGGTCCGGAACGAGGGAATACCTTGGAGGAGCGCCGCAGAGAAAGGGCCCATTCAAAGGTGGAATGACAAATAGGTGAGTCTGTTTACGTACACGCTGTTGACACAAGTATGCATTTGGCTCGTTGGGTTATTGCTGGGTATTCGGGAATAAATCTTTCAGGGCTACTGGGGTCCTGCAAAACAATGCCAATCTGTTTGGTTTAAAGCCACATATTTCAAAGTGATGGATTTCCTAATGCCTCTTCACTGCTTCTTATGTTTTGCACTGTACCAAGTGTTTTGAAATCATTTTGCACCTAAAATTGTCATGTAGTGAGAAAATAAGTATTTTATATATAATAGTATAAAATGTTATATTAGCTACAGGTTAATACAATTGCGTCCACAATGAAAATATTGGATTTCTTTCATTTTAAAAACAAAACATAAAGGGATAGTACACTAAAATGTGAAGTTTATCAGCTTACCCCAAGGGCATCTAAGGTGTAGGTGTCTTTTTTCTTCATAACATCCAATTTTGAGATTGAACCGTTTAGTCTGTCAGTCATATAATGGTCGGTATAGGAATCTTTCTCTGTGAGATGTTGTTTACAAAGAGATTTCGGTAGTGTTACCTTTCAACTGTGAATATCTAAACATATTTAGACATACAGGACATCGCATTGAAATTTATTTCAATGTGCTAAATGGATTAAAACTCTTCAGTTAATATAATTTAGTACAATCAAAGAATAGAGAATATAAAAACAAAACAACCAAACTAAAATAGTGCATTAATTTCATAAAAACTTGGCAAACAAATACATTGCTTTCTACGTCAATAGAAAGTCTGTCCGCTTGAACCTGATGATCAGATTCTTTGGTTTATAACCTAAGATCTCAATCATACACAGAAAACAAAGGCATTTGGGTTTCTTAGTGATGCATATAAAGAGAAGCATGGGCCTGTATTACAGGCCTCATAAAACTTTAAGAACTTTAATTCAATGACAAATGCTTGGATTGTGGATGTCAAGTCGTATTCACCGTTGCAGTATAGACCCAAAGGAAAACATGAAAATACCAATGGTCAGCATTGCAGTCTGCTATTATAGAGACACCCTGTGATCTTGTTGACTTGTGCAAGGAATACAGAAAATACGTAATTTGGGCACGATGATGCCTTAAATATGTCAGCTCGCTAGATTCTGGAACAGAGCTTTATGTTTACGACACTGTATTGGTAAATGCAAAAAACATGCAGGCCTATAGAAACGTTACTGTTTGGAGACATTCTTGTGGCACTACCACAAAGGCTTTGCCAGATGCAAAAAGTGCTGATGGTGGGTTTTGCAGCTGCGGTGGACTTCAAATCTCCAGACACGTCAATGCCCTGGCTAATACTACTCTATTTATACCAGCTTTAATATTATTGAAAAATGAGTGTTGTCGGTGCCGATAGCTTTGTGGGCAGCGCGCCGATATACAGCACCATAGGTCTGCGGACAGACACTACTAGACACCGTTTGCTGTCAACTGAGTGGTCACTCGAGAAACCAATGTCAACTTTGCAATATCTTCCAACAGTAAAAGGGTTAGTTCATCCAAAAATGACGTCATCTGTCATCACTTACCCAGTCAATGCCCATGCAACCAAAACGTTTGCACATCAAAAGCAAATAATCTTGTGCATTGAGCACAGTTGAGTATCTGTGTTTAACATGTTTGATGAGTTCTATGTATGTGTGTTGATCAGTGTTGACCTAATCAATAAATATCAGCCTATAAGTCTTGTGGGTCTAGAAAGGTTTAGCAACCCCTTGTGAAAAAGAAGTTCACTTAATTGTTTTTGATGTGAACTTGTAGTGTACTTCAAATTTATTTTTTAACTGTGCTTGAAGAAAAAACACAACATAAGACATTTTAATAAGTCCACTTGTGTAATAATGTAAAATTAAAAATTTACTTACGTTTTAAATCATTTTAATATCCATTTGATGTGATTTTAAAGAAGTAAACTTATTTTGATGTGTTGACTAACATACTAAAGCATAAAAAACATATTAAAGCATAACTATAGTGTGTTATTTGATATTTTTTACATATACATATATTTGAAATGCACTTAATCATTACAAATGTGCAATTTTAAATATATTTAAATGCAAGACATACACCTTTTAATAGAAATGTACATAAATGATTGTCAGTACATTTGACAATACAATTAACCATATTTCTAAGACAACAGAAATAAATAAAGATTAAGATCGCATCCTACTTAAGTGGGTCACAATGGGAAACAATTTTCAACTAACAGCATAAATTTAAATTGTACAATAAATAGATGGCAATTAAATATCTGAAACCCCAAGATTCAGCTTGCACTGAAATATATATTTTTATTTCTATATAAAAATATGCTTTACTTATTTCTAACAAGGTACATTTTGACAGAAAAAATAAATAAATGTTGAACTGCCCCTTTAAAGAGCCCCGCCAGCCTTTACAGCTGCAGTTAAGCTGTGTCAAATGTCCCTTTGCTTGTTGAACATCTGTTATCTGCAATCTCGTTTCAAACACAAGTTCTTTTTATTTCTTCACTTTAAATAAGGCTTCGTTTCCATCATTTCCAATCCTGGGTGATATTTTGGTCTTGTGGTGCTTGCACTCGTAACAGCCTTTGGCTTGCCAGTGTCCCTCAGGCTTCTGGGAAGATGAAATAGTGCGCTGTTTCAAGAGGAGCACACTGCTTCAGCCACAGGTTTAAATTAAGCGTGTTGGGGCAGCGTCAGGAGGGGAGGCCTCAAACCCCCTCCGGCCACATAGGAAAGAGAATAACTCATGTATGGCAGCATGAATGCACCGGCTGATACGCTAAATGTAAACAAGAGGAGGGACACGGTAAGCGAGGGGTCAAGTCTTCGCACACGTATCGCTTGAGCAGGGCACGGCGCACATTCTGCCATTTTTGCTTTCACACCACCACACACAAATCAAATATTAATGAGCAATGTGCGTCAGAAAAGAAGGCAGGAAAGTTTGTTTCCACTTTTGCGTGCCAAAAAGAGAAGAAAAAAAACCACTTGGTTTACCCTGATAATTTCTGAAAATTTTCCTACCGTTAATAAACAAACAGGATCTCGTTATTATTCTATTCTTTGCACATATGTTCCCCCAGCATAAAATAAAAATGCATCATATCTTATGCACACAAATAGTATGCAAAATAAAAATGAAAACTTGTGTGTGTATATATATATATATATATATATATATATATATATAGATATATATGTGCAAAAATGGACTTTGTCGTGTTTATGTTACAGTATGTGATTGGTAGGATTAGGGTGGTTATATGCACACCAACAAGTTTCGTATCACATGCACATGCAGATGACATGCAAACGCATGCATGTCATATATACACCATATATAGTCAATTTTAGGTTTTCGTTTATATATGGTGTACTTTTCGCACTTTCATGACACTGGGCTGTGTGTGTGTGTTGTCAGCAGCAAACGTGGCGACATATGGAGCAAGCATCTCCATAATGCCAGTGTTGTCCTTCAGGGATCTGTTTGTTAGCAAAGAGCATTCATCAAGTCCCCTGCTCATGCTTTCTGTGGGCCTGCTGGAATTCCTGTTTTGCTTGGGCCAGCATGTCCTTGTAGAATTGCAAGCCTTCTTTCTTTTCCTTCAAGGCATTCTTCAGAGCGGTTCTCAAGGTTTCATTTTCTTCTAGTTGCAGTGCCAACCTGTATGGACAAAAAATGCATTTAGTTACTGGACTGGAGCAATCAGTTTGAAAGAGCATCGCTATTACAATTGCTCACATGTATATGTATCATGTCTGTCTAGTTTTAGTCTGTGTAGTGTTGTATTTATTTTGGTTGTTCCCATGTGCTTTGCCCATACAGGTACATGGTTTTTCCTGTGTTTGTTGTGATTATTAGTTGATTGATCCCCACCTGTGTTTCCCCAGCTGTTCTCTGTTAAGTCCTTGTGTATTTAGTTCATGTCCTTTTCTGTTGAGTTTGTCCGTGAAAATTGTTGTCAATGTCAAGTGTGTGCTGATGCTTAGTAAAACTACATTCTTTATTTACAACCACCGAACGTTACAGTATAAGAGTTTTGGCATGTGGCTCATTCTGCTTAGTTCTCTAATGACAACCCTCAGTAACTCTCTGAAGTAATAGATCTAATACTCTCCTGCTACTGTAAAATTGTGATTTGCACTGAGAAACACATCCACAACATGCTGCTGCGAGCACGTAGAAAATACTGCTGCTAACATATAACATACATGTAATTGGCCCACAGCAGATCTGTACAGGTGGAGCTGGGGAAGGTGGAGGGTCCCTGAAGCATGCTGCTCCTGCTACAGCAAACATGAGCCGAGTTTTTGAATGTCAAGCAGTAAGATGTAAATGTGAATAATGGTGCTATCGTAACAGTTATTCGATCTTTAATGACACCAGTATGGAAATCCAGACAGGAAATCTTTAGCAATCGTGTAACCATTCCTTACTGTTCTCAGAGCTGTTCAACTCAACAGTGGACAAACCATTGCTGAAAGATGTTTTAGTACTTAATGAGGTTGCATGTGAATACAACATTCAAAAGGCCTACCGTGCTTTGAGTTCACCAAGTTGAGCATCTCGTGTGACATCAGAGAGGATTCTGGGAGACGAACCCTCCTGTTTGTCAGAGAAACTCAGAGTGCTGCCCGAGCTTCCTACATCAGGCCAAGAAAATGCAATTGATTTCACTTTGACATTCTGTTCAATTAAATATTCAGTGACCCTTGGATTTTACAATGTAATACTGATTTCAGTGAGAATACCATGAGAAATAGGATTCAAATTCAGTCTACGTGAGGCCATACAGAACCTGTTCTACTCCGATTAGACGCTTGCAGACTCGCTTCTTTCCTTAAGTCCAGTTTGGCTTTCTCCAGCTGCTGCTCCAGTGAGACTGAACGCTGCCATTCCTGTCTGAGCTTCAGTTCAGCTTCTGCACACTGCCGCTTCGCCTCTTCTTCACTGCAGCAGAAATGAAGACTATTTCAAACAACCTGTCATGATAAACTCATTGCCATTACTCCACTCATATGCCAAGGTTTTCCGAATGGGGCTTCGTGAGAGACCTGCACGTTAATCAAGATATGGCTTACTGCAATTAACAAATTCTGTTCTGTTGAAGCTTATGAAAGACAGACATGCATTTTATAGTTTAATTATTGGTACATTATATGCTCTAAGTTTATGATTTCAACATAACACAATGTTGTTTTCTATATAGCAAAGTCAGACTGTATTAGGTAACAGTGGGTGAATTTTATCAGCCTCCAAAGGGATGTATATATATTTCCCGTTCTTTCATGCTTGGAACCCAAAGGAAGATGTTCTAACGAAAGTTATTCATAACATAATTACTGATTCTGTCCTACCTGGTTTGCTGTACTTTGGTCAGCTCCAGCAGTCTGTCTCTCTCTACACTGGCAGCTTGATAAAGAGCCTTATACTCAGCACACTGAGCCTGGAGCGCTGGGAGTTTAGCAGCACATTCTGGACAGACTGCTTTTGCATCTCTGAAATAACATGCAATGCCTTCAATCATTAGATAGTATTAGATAGCAGGATATGACACTTGAATAAAAGTACAGATACCTTACAGTTTGAATTACTCTGCTACAAGTTATAAGTAACCAGTTCCAAAAAGTAAAAAAAAAAAAAAGACTTTAAGCAAAAGTCTTAAGAATTTCACTTGGGATGTGGCATTATGGGACTGAAAGCTGTGTGGAAGGTTGGGTATTCCTCGACCTTGTGCAAATATATAATGGTTAAAATATTAAATGCCATGCAACAACCAATCACCATTAAAAGAAGATGGGTACAACCCCGCAAAGCAGTAAAAAGTAATAATTTGTAGCAGAAATAAACTAGGTGCAAAGAAAATGTAATGTGTAATTGCAGCACACAAATGTAGTGGAGTAAAGACTACAGGTACTCATTCAAAAATGTATTGAAGCAGAGTACTCAAAATATGCTCAAGTATAGTAGTTAATTACATTTACTCAAACACTTTACACATCTGGTGTGTGTGTGTGTGTGTGTGTGTGTGGTATTACAATATGAAGGTGATTTATGGGGACATTTTCAGTGTCCTGTAATTCAAAAAAAATACTAAATGTTTTTGTTTTTCTTCTAAAGGTGCACACAGTTTCCTGTGATGGGTAGATTTAGGTGTAGCGCAATAGCAGTTTGTACAGTATAAAAACCATTACACCTATGTAGAGTCCCCATAAATCACAGAAACCAACATGTGTGTGTGTTTGTGCACAAAATGTAAGGTCAGAAAATCACAGTTTGATATGCTGTTGACTAAGAATAATAATACCTGGCAGAGTTTGACTCCCTGCTGTTCTCAGGCCTGATGTTAGTTTGACTCTTCCACTCTGGCTGCTTCTGCTCCAGACACACACAACAAGCATAAGCAGGAAAAAGAAACGGCACTGATGATGTGATCGGACGTGTCATACCATGAGGCTGAGTTGCTGGATCTCCTGCTCCAGCTCTTTGACCTTGTTCTCCTTCTCTGAGACCATGGCTTTGAGCTGCTGGATGAGCGAGGCGTGCTGCTGGGCCTCGCTGAGCAGATGTCTCTCCAGGCCCTGCTGGGCCTCCTCACGCTGGGAGCCTTTCTGGCTTAGATGCCCGAGCATGGCCTGCCACTTCGCCTGCTGCTTCTGTCGAAGGAGCGAGTCTGAAATCAGCACTGCTCAAATATTTAATATCACCTGCCGAATAAACATTCAATATCACCTGCTTGTGTTGGAGGAAAGAGTCAGAGGTCATCCGTCTGTTTAGAAAGTTATACTATTTCTGGTTCATACATACTGTTTGCTGTTCTTGTTTGATTATTATTATTATTATTATTATTATTATTAACAAGAATATCTACAGTATATTATAATTTACAATAATGTTTGATGTCTTATATTAGATTTCATGTGATTATACTTTAGATTAGGAACACTATTCACTATTAACTAGTGTATTACTAGCAATAAAGGCTGTTTATTAGTACTTATAAAGCGCATATGACTAATTCTGCCTGATCTCTTAACCGTACTCATTACCTACTGTAAACATAACTACCATAACAACTACCTTACTTACTAATAAGCATAGAAAAAACTCTTAGTTAATAGCATATATATATATATATACAGTGTATAATATTATAAAATAAATATAATATTTTATTCCTATTTTATTCATTCATTCATTGTGTATTGCGGTACCGCAGTAGTTCAAGAATCCTTTACCAATAAGGCATCGACCAGCTCATCGTCGTGTTTGCCTTTATCCAGCAGAGTGCTGATCTGGCTCTTCAGGGCTTTGATTTCTGTGCTCAACACTTTGTTCCTGGATTTAGAGGCTTCCAGTTTCTTCTTTACGTCTGAGTGCTCTTCAAGCAGGACTTCATAATCCACTGTGAGCTTCTGCAAAGACACATCATTATCGAAATGTGAAATGTTAGAACATAATTTAGACGCATAAAGACGTTTAATCAGCATGCACAACCTCCAGAGTCCCCTTCCTCTCCCTCTCTATGTGACGGAGGTGGCTGAGGTTTCTGTCTTGAGTCTTCAGTAGGCCTCCTGTTCCCGTGATCTCCTCCTCCAGGCCAAGGTCACAGAACTGCTTCCTGTGAGAGGACTGGCTCAGCTGTTGTTCCATGTCCCGCACCTTCAGTGTAGAAAATGTTTAACAGTAGCAAGTGACCTATGATGAATACTGAACAGAGCAAATTGCAATAATGGGTGAAAGCATGAAAGCCTGTTTCTGCCATGGAATAAAAAGATAAAACCGGTAATTGCAATGTTTTTTCTTACAATTCAGACTTCTTGTAATCTCTGAATTTTGACTTTCTAAGAATTTAGAGTTTATAGCAATTCAGTCATTTGCAAGAAAAAAAAGACAGAAGTGTGAGATAAAAAGTGATCCTGTAGCAGACACACGCTTGTATATGGAATGGTTGTTTCAAGCAAATATTAATTCTGTCTGGTTGTAATTAGTGAATAATGAATAGTAAAATAAGTTGCAGTTACTTTTATTTTTTATATCATGGTGGAAAGAACATGCACACATAATTGTTTGGGGTTAAGTCACACTTTGTTTTATTTTGTATTTCTGACTTTTTTCTCAGGCTTGTGAGAAACTAAATCTGAATTGTGAGATATAAATTCACAAGAAAAATACATTCTGAGATAATTGTGAGAAAATTGCAATATAAAAACTCAGAAGTGTGAGAGGTAAACTCTGAATTCTGCCTTTCTTGCAGTTCGAGTGTCACGTCCAGCTGGAGCTGCCAGCTAAAGACTGTGGTTGGCCCTCCAACTTTCTATGAACTCTGTGTTTTTGTGT
>JAUMHQ010000053.1:27025452-27045523 GCA_032361165.1 Enteromius paludinosus
TTCTGAGATTGCACATCCACCCTTCTGAATGGTAAGCATGGGCGGGGATATGCAAATGTGGTGAGCGTCACTATTACATCTCTAGACTGTTACCTTCTAGATCAGTCACCCGGGCCTGTTTTTGCACTAGCATGAGCGCACACACAACATACCAGTTCATCCCGCGCTCTGTCCACCTCCGGGCTCCTCTGGATTGAACTTTGAAACTTGTTGTGATTTAAGATTTGTTGGCTGATGGTGTCCGCATCGTCACCGAAGGGTGCGGTCTCAATCAGTCTCTGCAAACACACACATTTAGACAGCTGATTTACAGTCGCCTCATTTCAAATACTGTTATATGTCTTCACATGGTCAAACATGATCAAAACAGCAAATGAAAGTATAAACTTTCAAACACTTGAGTTAACCATCAGCAGATGTGATAAAAGGACAGCAACTCAGCCTAACCTGTTCCAGTGGGTGTGACAGCGCAATATAATTATCAAGCATTGTTATGCCACAGCAATGTCAGCCTTATTTCACCTCTTCAGCGCCACACTTTCTCGTCTCTCTTATTTGCATAAAAGCAGTCTTTGATATTTTATGACTCATCATAGTACAGCATGTTGAGATAAGTATACACACACAAATCACATAAAATCAGTTTCACAAGCTAATACTGCCCACCACTTGGCTTCAAATTAGAACACTTTAGAACAAGGAACACTTACTCAGTATTAAATATGACTTTTCCGTCAATAAATTCCTATTTGCAGCTTATTAATAGTTAGTGAGGATTACAAATTTCAAATTAGCCATTAATACAGTATGTGCTTAATTACTACTAATAAATGCTCACAAACTACAAACACGCCAGATTTGTGATTTAAATATGCAATACGTCTCAAAACGTGCCTACACACTCAAAAGTATCCACTTTTTATTTTTCTCACAGTGGGACGCAGCAGCAGATAACATTAGACTCTGTTGGTAAACTACTCACTTCCTGTTGTTCACTCATTTTTCTAGTTAGGGACTATCTTTGTCTGCGTCTAATAGCTATCATGTTTATATACAGCCTTCCTTTTCCTCGGCTCGTTGTTGGTTATTGTCTTTCTTTGCATGTTAAGCATTTCCATTTCCACGGGGTTCCCCATGCATTCCTGAACTCCTGATTATATCAGTAAAAGCTCTCTGACAGCACATATAAGACACATCTGAACTTCTGAAGCAAAAACAGAGAAAGACTTGAAGCAAAAACATTGCACAGCAGGTCAGCAGAAGTAAATCACGATTAAACAAGAATACGCAGGGAAGCCATTCCTTCTGTATTTCTATAAACCACACACTTTCAAGGCTCACTGTTTAATCTCAATGGGATATTCACGTTTAAAGGAAAGTTAATCATTGGTGTGATTTATAGGCTCTAGGTGGCAGTGCTTAATCATTGCAGTCAGTGCTACTTTCACTCTGACCTCAGATCAGTTTCGTGGCTTCTTATATAAGGTCTGGGAATCCGGATCAGGGTCCGCAGGAGGGCCGCGCTCCGAGTTATTTGAAGCATTGGTCCTGACAGAGCTCACAGCAGATAAGAGCACAAACCTCTCCGAGAGTCACACCCCAGTCACTCTCACTGCTTTTGTCTTGGTTTCTTTTGCTCCAGACACTCCCTGTTTTTTTTCCCCTTCACTTTTCCTGCTCGGGCGAAACAATGCATGCTCTGTCTTACTCGTGCTGAACTGTGCAGGGGTGTGTGTGTGTGTGTGTCTCAGGTAGATGATAAAAACTCAATATTTGTATGCAATATGTGGCTGGTTACTAAGAAATAAAAAACAAATAAACAAGCAAAGAGCCTGAGTGGGCCTGATAACACAACACTGGGCGAATCTGCTTTTCCGGCTACAGTATAACAACTATCACTGCAATCAAAGACTTGCAGGGTTTCTGGAGGAAGGCCATTTTGTAAGACCAGACAAAATAGTCACGCTTTGTTTTAAGCTCCAATTCTCTCTCTTAACAAACTATTATTAATTGTTAGTGAGGTAGTGTTTAAGGGAAGGATTAGGGCTTTATAAGCACTAGTAAACAGCCAATAGGCATGCTAATAAGTAACTAGTTATTATTGAGAACCAATTTGTTTCCAAAACAATTAAGGAACATAAATACATCACTATGTTCTCTTAATATAAATGTCTAGGTAACATACAATGACTTTTAGTAGCAATTATAATTAAACTAATTTTAAGAATAAATAAAGAACATCTCTGCTCCCAAACATTAGATGATAGAATAACTAAACTGATCACACTGGAAAAAACACTATTTTATGGTTGCACTTATTAGTTGCTTATTAGTAGCATGCGTATTACCTAATTTTAGCAATTTATTAGTGCAAATTATGCACATATTAATGCCTTTTTCAACATTCCTAATCCTAACCAATACCTAAATTGAACAATTACCTTACTAACTATTAATAAACAGCAAATTAAGATTTTTTTTTAAGGGAAAAGTAGCAGTTAATAGTGAATAAGTGTTACCTATTCTACAGTGTTACCATGTTTTCAGAGTATTTCTGTCTTGTTTTCCAGTGCGAATGTTTAAAGAGTCTTAAATCAAGACTTGTTTACTTGAGAAGCAAAAAGACATGTCTTGTATTCTGTGGAATTTTAATTATGATTAAAACAAGAACACATATCTGCCAAAATCAAGTAATCAAATTTAATTAAAAGTAGTTTTCATACCCCGCTGATGGATATTTGTTGTTGTTTCAAGCACAGCTACCTTCATTTAAAGTCTTCATTTTACTTTTACATGTCAAGTGCATACATCTTGATGTTTGGACTGAAAACAAAAACACAGAGGACAGCATTCATCTTTTTTTTTTTTTTTGCGGTGCATGCAGCTTATGATGAAAGTTTAAGAGTTTCTGCTCTGATTTACGACTTCTAAGGCCTTAATTTGCGGAAGGGCGAGTGAAGAGTTTTAAAGACCCACAGAAACCCTGTCTTGCATTTTCTGCCACTCATTTGTTTTAAAGGACAAGCGCTGAAACGGGTGTGTGTGTGTGTGGTGGGAGTGTACAGAAACACCGGGTGTGTCTGCTCCTGTAGGTGGGGACGCATCACAAGTAACAACAAGTTACTGTCGACACACTCCTCTCCCGCTCTCTGTTTGGAAATGCGTCAGATCTCAGTCAATCCGAAAGTGTGAGATAAGCCCGAATGCTTCCCCTCACAGACACTGAACCGGCCTGGACTTGAGGAGGAGGCTGAGCTGTGAGAGTAAATTCCAGGGAAGTGCTGTCATCATAGGCTCTAATGGTCTGTAAACCCCCCTCAGTCTTCTCAACTCACTGCTATTTTCCCGACAGCCCAGGAGACAAACTGGGAGACAGATCTGCTTTGGTAGTCCAAGTAAAAAGAAGCTCCAACAAAAGCTCTACGGTTTGAGCCAAGATGGTTTCACACTTACTCTGGAAGTTTTTCACGCAAATATAAAACAGATGAAGTCAGTAGAGCATATCTGGCACTTATCTGGAATATGTCTTGTGTAAATACTCATAGTCCACCCCAAAATAGAAACGTCTCATCATTTACTCCCCCTCAAGTTGTTCAAAACCTGTATGAATTTCCTTCTCCTTTTGGAAACAATTACATTTTGAAGAATGCTGTTGGTCACCAATATCCCTCAAAACATCTTATTTTGTGTTCAGCAGAAAAAAAGTCATTCATTCTAATGATAGTTGACACTTTACTCAATTTTGGTCCAACAACTGATGGTGAAGTGCAACAAACTAATAACACAATCTAGAGTACTTAAACACCGCAAAACGAACATGTGTTTACAGTTGAGACCGAGATTATTGCCATTAAATTGCATCACATTTACCTAAAGTGTGCCATTCCAGCACAACAGCTAGTCACTCATCAGTTTAACTGCTCTGTGTTTAGTAGGTAGATGCATTGAAAGATTTTCTCAATCATATGCATTTGTATTTCCAATAAATGGTTGGCTTTGACTGCTATGCAAGAGAATAGGAGGTGTGCTGTTTTAAACCGAAGCCCAGAGACAGACCTTTTTCTGTTTGATCCACGCGACTGCCTCCTGGAAGCTCTTGCTAGGGTCCTCCCATGAGACGACCTCTGACCCGATGATCCTCTGGCCTCCAGCGGCAGTCCTCCTCATAGTGGTGCCCGTGATAGAGTTTCGAATTTCTGTGTGAAAGGCGTTACAATCCTCCAGACTGCAAGACAGATCGAGGATTAGACGCTCTGCTTTCAATACGCTTTATAACTTGAGCAGAAATATCTGGGTATTTCTGTTTTGGTTTTTTTTATCCTTTCAAACAGTGCTGTGTATACTTTATCAAAGTGACAGCAATGTCAGTGACAGGCATGCTTGAGATGAATTATGAGACATGCACTGTATTGTGTAGATTCCATTTCCAGTAAATCTCTTATTTTTAAATGCGTGCAAGTGAAATGTTAGCTGCTGTTCATTGTGAAAAAGAAGTGCACTTAATAAATATTGAATGTGCACGAATAATTTACTTGTAAGTTTACAGCTGTGTTATTTAAGTTTGATTTTGGTATCACTGAGATACTATAATAATGTCCTCAATTGCAAATTTACTGTTATAAATGTCTAATTACGCATAAGTTGATTTTATAAATCTACCATCGCTGGTGCACAGTTGAAAAAACACCCATTGCTGCTGAACAAAGTTCACAACAGATTTCTGGTTTATGACACTTTGCTCGTAGTTGCTGTATGCTAAAGTGTGCATTATATGACAGCATACTAACAGGTTTTATTTATTTATGTGAAAAGACATAATCACCTTCGAATGAGCATTTCATTGGGCTGACCGGCATTGCGTAAGTCCACTGCGAACTTATTCATCTGCTCCATCAGAGACGCTGCCGCATTCATGTTTTTATCCACTTCACTTGCTGGTCCCATCTGCAGTAACATTTCAGAGAGAAATGTTAGAAACATGTGTAAAGCATTAAGATGTGTGTGTGTTGCATAAAACCCTGTGTGTTTGAAAATCACACATACGTTCTCTAGGATGCTCTGTGCTCGGTTCAGGCAGCCCATGCAGTCTTGGTAAAGCATGTGAGCTCGTTTTTGAACAGACATGGACATGCTAAAAAACAGACAAAATAAATACAGTCAAAATGTTAAACCGTAACAAAAATGTTAAATATAATGTACTAGATCAGTAACCATTTAAGATATTTTAAAGCAAACAAATGTTTAGTGTTTACACATAGATAAATAGATAGATAGATATAGTTATAGAAATTATATATTCTCAAATGGGAATAGTATTTCACATGTTGTGGTGAAAAACAAACAAGCTAGTTTAGGTTTTGAATCCAGTCATTTTAATGCATGCACATGCAAAGTACATATGCACTATGTTCACGTGCACAACGATTTTATGTGCGCTATGTGATGTGACCACATAACAATAATGCACAATACATGCAAGGTCCATATGCATGATGGTCATGCATGGCATATCCAATTTTTATAGCTAAAATCTTATTCTTTTATAGATGTGGACTTAATGGAACTCGTTCTTTTAAAATGTTAAATATAATACAAATAAAACAAAGAGTATGTGCTATGGCTCAGGTAAGATATTTAACTTACTTTTTAATTGCAGACTTTGTTTATAAATAACAATAAAACACTTGATAATTTATTAATGGAAACTTACCTCTGTCCTCCTCCACCTCCTCCTCCTCCTCCTTGTGAGTTTCTGGAGAATGTGTGTGTGACTGTCTGCGTGTAGCCATCATTGAAGTCAGACTGGAATCCATTTCCACTCATGTAGTACTGCGCGCCTTCATTCCGGGGTAAACTGTAGCCCACGGCGGTCAGATCTGGCCGAGAGTTGGATCTGCGGCCGATCATGTGAAGTCTGGTCTGAGATCCGGACAAACTCATTTCTGTGGAAGACTGCAGAACCAATTCTGCGACCGGTCTCAACCAAAGAAAGCTCAAGGAAAGTTATGATAGTGCTGCTGCTCCGCTGTGCTCTTGCTGCGCGTCTTTGCGCGGCGGGGACTGCGCGGATACTGGCCGCTGCGCTCTGGATAGTTCCGGTTTTGCAGTTAGACCACACCTGCGTATTTTCACTGACAGAGTTCCCATGAGGCGCGGCTCAGGAGGAGCAATATCCGTCATCATCTCTTTCCCACGGAATTCTTTCATATCGTTAAATAAGGATTTTCTTTTAATGCTTAAATCATGTCTTTCAGAGTTTTTTTTTCACTACTTGAACCACAGCCAACAACCAGGACATTCTATCAAAAGCTGAACATGCCCTGTAAAATAAACTTGTTTTATATATGTGTGTGTGTGTGTGTGTGTGTGTGTGTGTGTGTGTATGCACGTTTGATTATTTTTTATAATTTCTATTAACTATTACTTCTAGTTTTTTTAAGAAATTACTTATTTTTGATTAATTGGTTTCTTTTTCAAGACGTCATATGTCATTCATCCATCCATCCATGCATCTATCTATGTATCTATCTATCTAGAGACAAAGAGACTGAATGGTATGTCAAAGGTATCACATATCATAACGATCATTGAAATGTGAACATCTTACAAATAAGTAAAATTGTATCAGTAAATGACGTGATTGTAGGGAATCAGAAGATGCATAAAGCACTCCCTCTCTGACTCAAATACCTACAGACTCAATCTGCAGAGGACTTTCTCCTGTGTGTGTGTGTGTGTGTGTGTGTGTGTGTGTGTTGTCTACGGTAGAGTGACACACCCACCTCACCCTGCCTCACACACCCTTTACAGTGCTCTGTGATTACAGGGAGGTTCTTGACAGGTTGACTTGGAAAAGAGTGTAGTATAGTGGTAGTCCGAAAAGTTGGTAATTGACCATTAGTCAAGTGAAATGTACTATGCATAATGTCATATTGCATTGATTTAGCATTTGGCGTGGCAAAGATTGGAACAGATGTTTAATCTGATAAATTGAAATTGAGTCATAATTTTATTTCATATCTCAGCATAAAAAAACAAAACTATAATTATTGAAACTATTGCATTTATTGCAACATAGTATGTGTCAACATGCACAATATGATTTTTTAGCATTCTACCCATTAAATTTTGCAACACAGCAAGGCTCTTACACAAGCTTACCCAACCAACCAGTTTAGTTTTATTTTCATACCTGTTCATCAGGGGCAAATCTCCTGTTTACAGACCAGCTGAAGATCTGATTAAAATCCTTCTTTCAAATCCTTAACCCTCAACAAATTAAAGTTTACAGTTAAAATGTAGGTTCTATTAATCCAGCTGCTTTGGCCCTTATAATTTTTCTTCTAACCTGTTAATCGTTTGCAGAAAACTAAAATCCGTGACTATGATACCTCTATGTTTTTTGTTTGTTTTTAGAAATGGTCAGCTTAGTAGTCAAATGTGTATGCATTGCTCACACGTGAGTTGTTTTCCAATCACTAATCTTGATATAACTTCTGCTTCATGCAAGGGTAGTAAAATAGCTAAGAATGTTATCTGTGTTGTATTTCTCATATTTTGGTCTTAAATAGGGACCAAGCACACGTGTCATTGTGTACACACCTCCAGGCGTCATGTGGCAGGGTGGAGTCCCCCAAGGCTCAATCCTGGGCCCATTACCATTTAACCTAAACACTATATACTTCAATTAGATAATGCATATAATTTGGTTGCATGGGGTCCAAATGCTCTGCCAGATACTCTAGATGCTCCCAAATCAGGTTTGGTGTGCATAGACAGCATGAATGTCTGTATTTCAGTGAACTTTCTGCAACACAGCAATGAGATTTGGTTTAGCTCTGTTTTATTTTATTTTATTTTTCTTGTTTACATTATTATAGGGAACTGAGATGTTTTCTGTAAACCACTTTGAAAAGTGCTATAAAAATGCTTCCAAATTAGTTATGTGTCATGATTGTATTTCAATTTTAAATTCTAAAGCTAGACCTTTTTTTTTTCCTTTTACCCCATTACAATCTGAAAGAATGTCATTGTGTGCATACTTGCTGATTGCCGTCTCTGACTGGGAACACAGTGTTTCTTAATCTGGTTTAACAAGAGTGGCACACACCTACAGACACACCAGTCAAGCCCTTAATAATTTTTCTGAATTCATTTCTTTCAGTTTAGTTAATTGTTGCACTTCTGGCAAGAGCCTACGCATGCACAAACTTGCCTAAGTTATAAATGTAACGACTGAAAGACTGGCACCATTCACATACAGTAAAGCATTACAAAACGAGAAAAGAACATCACAGAGGCCCAACATACCACCCTTTCTCTGATGAGCATATTACAACGAAGCTATACTATCAAAGATGCTGAATATCAACAAAATTCTACAACTGCATATGTATATGAGACTAAAAACTGGAAAACAGTGCCTGTAATTTAATTACCTTTCATTTGAAATACTGAAATATCAGTCCTGACACTGCTTTCTATGAATGTGACAGTCCACTGTTATTTTTTTAATTGGTACAAAATTCCTAAATGATCACAGACCTATTGTGATCTCAGACGTCGTATTGTTACAACTCTTTTGTTTATCTCTCCTTTCCTCCCTCCCTCTCTTTTTCTCTCTCTCGGGTCCTAACTGAGCATGCCACTTGTGTGATTGTTGGCCATGAAGGAACTTGCAAAATATTGTGAGAAGTGGTTGAGGAAAGCAGTTGTTGTCAAGAGTATTTGGAAAGAAGGTCCTCTTGTTTGGTTCTTTTTTTTTTTTGTTATTCCTTCAAATTGCTTCCTCATCCCAAGACGGCATGTCAGTTTGATAGTGTATGGCTGTCTAGGCCCACTTACAAACAAGCAGAAGGCCTCCCGGACATCCCTCAGGTGCTTCGACCGAAGTAAGGGCTTATCAGCTCCAAACCTATATGCCCCGGGGCGATGGCCCTCAGCATGCAGACTGAACTGATCTTATTGGAGCTGGCTTGTAAGACTGGGTGGAGCAAAGGCTTTGGGAAAGAACCACCCAAATCCTAACTCTCAGGATGAACTGAAAGGCATGGTTGAGGGTAACCAAAATGGGACTAGTGGAAGAGAGACTTTATGGAGGTCCAGGCCATCAAATACATGGCAAAACCTGTTGATATTGTCTCTCAGCACTTCATGTAACTGGAAGAACATGCAGGGAAGCTCCCTATGTAGTGCACAGAAGCACTCTTTTTTCGAAAAACACAATAGAAACGTTTCACTTCAGGAAGTTTCCGGACAACATAAATGGAGGACTTTTATCTTCTAATAAACACAGTGCACTGACTTCAGAAACAAAAGGACCTTCATCTGTGTGCTCCAGACTACAGTACAAGGATCTTTTTGGTTCCAGTCCAACATTCCTCACACTTCATGTTCAAGGCTGATTTGTAAAGAAATCCAACTCCTTTCTCTCACTGCAAAAAGGCCCAGCAGTCTGTGAAAGATGCCACCGCCATCGGACTCACCTCTTGACCATGCAGAACATTATCATCACAAGTTGTGGGAAGAAGCAGGCAAGGGCTGGACTCCTACTTACCCTACCCTAGTCTCTCAAGACTACACCACCCCTGCTACATACCCCCAACCAGCCTTTGGACAGTCTCAAACTTAAAGGGCTGTGAAACCAGATACCAATGGGTGATCTGCACAATGGCATCCTCTATGCGGTGGAGTCGAATAAAACATGAAGGATTGTCCCAAGAGATAGCTGAGGTTCACCTACCCATGACCCAAGCTGAAGCTCAGAGACTATACCTACACTTGTCCACTGGCACATTTCTTATGGCCTTCTGTGAGTCCTGTTCGATGTAGAGATTGTGCACATGGTTAAGGCCATCATTTCATGGGATACTGGTGTTAGGGGAAATTGCCAATGTCCTTTTTTTCCAGTGTCAAACTGATTTTAAGCTGTATTCAAGTGTTCAAACAATTTGTCAAAGCTAGACATTGCACAATCACTGATTTGCTATATTTGATTGTTGTCGCCAACTCCGCTTCCTCCCTTCCATGTTTTCAGGAAGTTGAGAAGGTAATTATTCAAGTCAAGCCACCTCTTAATCGGCATCCCCCACTTGCTGTGTGACCCCAAAGGGCCCTTGCCACTTGGTAAGTGATTCAGAGTTCAACATTGGTATTAACAAAACCACTATTGTAAGACTGGCTTGATTTTCTGGAACTTTTACTCTGAAGCTTTCACAGAAACAATAAACAGCACAATAAAACAATAAATCTACAAACCTAGCAAAGAGATCACCAAGCAAAGGCACACAAAGCCATTCGCCCCATATATTCTCTGCTCATTCATCCTGATCCTCTCAATAATTCCTGCCTAAAAACAAAGATGTGACACTTTCGGGCTTAGAATTAGCATTTTTAATTCAGCAAAGTGTCATGAAGTGACATTTATCTTCACTTGGTTATACGTCTTGACGTGATACGTATATACGGTGCAGAGTTTAGCAAACTTGAACTTTTGTAATGCTGTGAATTTCACATGAGCTTGCATTTTCTGTCTAATTGCATTCATATGCATATGAATGGAAGTCAGTAGGCTTGTTTGGGATGAGCAAGATCTGCACTAAACCAATCGCCAGTGATCACCATGAGATGCATAAGAGTTAGAAATGTGTGGTCCATCGTGATGTCATGATGAAATGTGGCAAAAAAAGTGCACTCACTACAAGTATGATAAAAATTATTTTCTGACGACACATCTTAATGCTCATTGGTTTGAACATTTATAAATACCCCTTAATATACACAGTGTGACCTGCGTATGGAATAAGTAACTGTTTATATATTAAATGTGTTTGTGTGTTTCAAAATAAATATGAACGGAAACCACATCTTTAGGGGTAAATTAAAAACTAAACATATTTTCATATGTGACCTGGAACACAAAACCAGTCATAAGGGTCTTTTTTAAATTGAGATTTATACATAATTTAAAAGCTGAATAAATAAAGTTTCCATTATTGATATTTGTTAGAATAGGACAATATTTGGCCGAGATACAACTATTTGAAAATCTATAATCTGAAGATGGAAAAAAATTGAAATATTGAGAAAATCATTTTAAAATTGTCCAAATGAATTTCTTAGCAATGCATATTAATAATCGAAAATTAAGTTTTATGCAATATATTTATGGTAGTATATGTACAAAATATTTTCATGGAACATGATCTATATATACTTAATATCCTAATGATTTTAGCCCTAAAATAAAAATCAATAATTATGACCCATACAGTGTATTGTTGGCTATTGCTACAAATATACCTGTGCTGATACTGATGACTGCTTTTGTGTTCCAGGGTCACATATAACAGAAGCAGAACAGAAATAATATCCGATGTATTAGCAAGAAAGCACACGGGTGTGAATCACACGATATCTGTCTGACTGATCCACCACGAGAAGATCGAGCAGTTCATCTTGACACTTATTTCACTCCTCCCTGACTGTAGCCGCCTACTCCTGTCTACTGTCAAGGCAAGGCATTTTGACATATCAGATGAGCCTAAGGGAACGAAAGAGTAGTGCAACCGCCCCTTAAAGAGATGAATATTGTGTCACCATTTACTCACCCCTCACTTGTTCCTATTCTGCATGAGTGCCTTTCTTCTGTTGAACACAAAAGATATTTTGAAGAACTTAGACTTGACGGTATCTATTAACTTCCACAGTATGAAGTACAATGAAAGTCAATGGCAAAAATCAACTGTTTAGCCACTAAAATTCTTCACAATGTCTTATTTTGTGCTCAGCAAGAGAAAGAACGAAACTCATACAGGTTTGAAACAAGCGAAGAGTGAGTAAATGACGACTTTTTTCATTTCTTTTGACAGATTACTGGCAAGGATTAACATGATTTCAGTTATTTTACTAACTTCAACCACACATTTCTATAATACTTCTCAAGTAATAAGCAGTTTATAGATGGCGTGGCTAAGAATATTGCTTAGACCACCCTTCTAATGTTGAACCTGAATCAACCTTTCATGCATGGATAGTTCTGTGTTATCCAGACATGTGTTTTTACAGTAACTGCTCGACAGAACATAACTTCCAGGTATTGCCAGGGATGGGTCACAGAGGTGAGCCAACGCCTCTCTCTTTCTTTCCCAGAGCTTCTCTACGGTTCAGGCGTGGCTGCTCAAATACCCCCATGTCTACACCTGCTCTGTTACCACTTGTTGTGTTTCTATCTATGCGTAAGCCTTTTTTATGACAACACATTACTCACACTTTATCCTGACACACCCTTAGCAGCGAATTCTCCCTCTTATTGCAGGAGAACACAGGCATTTGTGCTGCGTTTTTGGTTTGATTTAATTATTTATTTCACTAGAAACGTATCACGGAAAATTGCATAGAGAAGCACGTACGGATTTTCCCTGACTCTGCTTTCACATACAGTACACCCTTCAGTGACTTGGTCTGTCACTTAGTCATTAAAACTTCACACTTTCACACACCAGATGCTAACTCATCAGATACTACAACAGATGACGCACACCTAATGATTTCATCAGCCAGCAAAGACTAACCCATTTTCACTCTTACGCAATCACAAGAGACAGTAACTCCTCCAGAGCGTGCTCATATACTGTCAGTTTATACTAACATCAAACACTAGCGTTATAAAGATTTTACAACTAGAGAGGAAACATAAAATACACATTATCAACCTGACACTTTTTCTATTTTTTAACATTTAATAGCTGTCCTTTGGGGTCTCAACGGGAACCTGCCGTTACATAGTATATTGCAAAACGTAAACTGTTATTAGTTACTTAATTGCAGATAACATAAACAATTATGGAGCACAAAACAATGTGAAACAGAATAAGGATCAACAGATATTGTAATTAAGCAATTGCAATTAACACCTAACCTGAGAACAAAGATCATTTTGTGTTAAATCTGTCTTGATTGTATTGTCTTAGTGCCAAGTTGGTTGCATTACTTTCACTGTTTTACCCAACAGCTACTATAGAGAGAGAGAGAGAGAGAGAGAGAGAGAGGGAAAGAGAGAAAGAGAGAGAGAATATTCAATTGAAAGTCAGAACCCACAAAACTATTCTGAATTATAATAATTGAAATAGTTCTGCATTATCTGCAAATTTGACAAAACAACAGCATAAAATAAGCATGCATTAATTTGGACATTTAAATCATTTTTTAAAACTTTATAACTTTTATAATTACTGAGATTTTAATTATATTATTATAACTGCAACCTCTCTGTGTGACAGCAGCTTTCTTTACATGGCATTTGTATTTTTAAAGAGATAATTTAGAGCAATTAAAACGGTGAAATAAGTCAGTAAAACAGTGCCTTGTATCACATGACTGAGTTTATGACTCATAGCTGAGCTCAAAGGTTGAAGACTTTAATAAAAGGGTGTGACCCGCATCTCTTTGTCTGTCCTAACAGGTGAATGTTCACACATTAAGTGTAAACATAATAAAAGCAAAGGGTGATGTCAAGGTTACAGACAAGTGACCAATGGTAATGGTGGAGTAAAACATCTAAGCAAACTCAATCTGTCCTCGAGGACTAACTGAAACCAGCAAACAAATATTTACTCTTCCTAGTTTGACATCAAATAAGATCCTACTGAAGTCTCTCTCAAATTCAAATGAGCTTTATTGGCATGCCTTCCAAAAGCATTGTCCATTACATTCATAAGGAACAAACAATTACATGTTGCATAAACAAAACAAGAATAAAATACTGGACTGGACTGTACAGGCCTATGTTCCTCTCTTTCTCTTTCCCTTTATCTGTATCATAGCCTACTTGATTCTGAAAGGATATTCCTTCATCTTAAGAATTCTTGGCTAAGGATTTAAGAGAGTATTGTTACATTTGTTTTCATGTCATCAATGAATAAAGGAGCAATTCAGCAATGAATTGAGCAAACTGAATGTAAGTAGAAGTAAAAACATGTTCTCCAAGCAAACCTTTAACATGTGTTTTATTCTTAGTATAAAAGGAGTCCAACTTCAACCTTAAAATCTGCGGAAGTTGGCTTTCTTCCGGAAACATAATTACAATGAAGACCGATCCTGTAACATTATTGGTCACCACTAGATGACAGGCTTACTCAAATAATGCTTTTATATCAGCGCTGGGAGGGTTACTCTGGAAGTTTAATAGGTTACAGATTCCAAGTTAACCCACTTAAAATGTAATGAGTTGTGTAACTTTTTCAATTATTTAGTTACATTGTATTATTATTTTTTAATTACTTTTCAAGATTTCCAATGTTTTATAAAACATGTGAACCAGGTAGGAATAAAGGTACAAAAGCTGTCACTGGGGTGCTACCTTTTCAAAAGGTATGCTTTTGTACCTATTAGGCTCAAAGATGTACACTTTAGCCCAGTTTCACAAACGGGGCTTAGCTTAAGCCAGGACTAGGCACTAGTTAAATTAAGATATTTAACTTTTACAAAAATGCCTTATAAGAAGATATTACAGATGTGCATCTTAACACAGAACAATGACACTGACATGGTTTAAGATATCTCAGAGCAAGATATTTTCATTCGAGACAGCTCAAACATGCAATTTAGTCCGGGACTAGCTTAAGCCTTGTCTGTGAAACTGGAGGTTTAAGTAATAATATGTACCTTTAAGGTACCAAAATGGACAAAGATGCACCTTTTGAAAAGGTACCGCACCACTCAACACTGATTTAAATGCCTTCAACACCTTTATTATTTCATTTTAAAGCAAAGCTGCAAAATCAGACTAACTTCGGGGTCATTCTGAGGTTAAATACAGATTTGCGACCATAACAAGCTTGCTTTTGAAATCAAATCTTGGCCATGCTTTGCTTTGCTAAATACATAAAACTAAAAATACAAAAACAAACAGGTAAGCTGTTTTTAGACGAGCTTGCGTCCTGGGGCCTGTTCCATAAAACAAGTTTCCCAAATAAGCCAGGCTTGTTTTAATCAGTCTGACATATTTTAAACCAAATCAAATGACAGTAAGTCAGACTAACTGAAATAAACCCGGCTTATTTGGTAAACTTGTTTTATGGAACAGGCCCCTGATCTCCTGCAAGAATGGTGTAACAATCAAATAAATCTGAATGTGCAAGTGTTTATAAAACTCAAATGAAATCCTCTTTGTAATTATTAACATTTTCACAAGTAACTGTTATTTAATTACCCTTATTATTGATTACAAGTATATTTATTTTGTAATTAAATGTAACCACTTACTCCCCAGCTGTCTACATTATATAGAGTATATAATTGCATAATACATCCGAAAACACGACACACAGTGCATACACTCCCCAGAGAGGAAGAAAAGCTGTCAGTGGGGCAGTACTTCATTAAAAGGGTGCATATTAGTACCTAAAGGTAGCACCCAAATTGTATACCTTTTGAAAGGTTATGACCCAGTGACTCTTCTCTGAGAGTAGGCTATACTTGAAGACTCCAGCCAAGCTGATGGGAGGTAAACTTTTTTAAAGCTGTGGCCCTCCAGGAATTGAGCTTGAGATCAGTAGTGAGTTTAGGGATTGTCATTTAAATGATTTCTGCCAGCTTGGGGCGATAGATGGCAGCAGTTACTGCTAAACAAAAACCAGACACACCACTAAAGGCTTAATTCAACGCTTATTAAGGAACATAGCTACTCAAATCTTTACAATGTACTGTAGCTTGAATATATTCATGAAGAGAACTGCTGGTGTATGAAGTCGAGCAACCAATGCCATCCAATGGCCGTGTTGTTGAGGGGACGTTCAGGAGGAGTTCCGCCCTGTTTATTCGGTCTATATGATCACGGGAGAGCGTATAGAGCGATTGCGAGCTGAAATAACGAGCTTGTTTGTGTCAGACCGAGAGATTCCTCAGCGAGTGGATTATGACGCACGTCTGAGTGTAATGTCACGCGCGGCGCGGCGCGGGTGCGTGGCTGGGACAGGTGTGTTACCTGTGGCTGCGAACGGAGGAAATGGGCACGGATCGGCAGCGTGCCGATGAAACGCCTCGCTCTCCTTGAACCCGCCGCTGTTGTTATTTTTCTGAGCAGAAACGTGTTTGGATAGTGAAGCGGTGACTTTAGTCTATTGATTGATCGCGAGCGGATCGTGACGCCTTTGGAACGGGTGAAGACACGCAAACCACTCCCTGAGCACCGGACGCGGAGCTCTCTTTTCTCCAGCGTGAACGGGGATCGCGCGCGGTTCTGACGCATTAGCGAACCGGGCTGCGGTAGCAGGCTATGTGCGAGACGGTGATGGCCGTGTCTCAGCTGGACATCGAGCCCCATCCACCGGAGAACGGCTTCGTTACCCCCGAGACTAATAAATCGCCCGATTTGCTGTCGCGGATCGACGCTTGCGTTTTGCCGAGCGTGGGCGGCTTCGGGAGATTTCAGAAACAGCTGATCGTTTTAACATGGATCCCGGCCATTTTCATCGGCTTCAGCCAATTTTCGGACAGTTTTCTCCTGGCTGAGCCGACTTGTGCGCAAGTGCAGCGGAATATCAGCGATCCTTCGCCCAGTCTCACGCAGCCGATACTTAATATCAGCGTCGATAATGCAAGCAGCTCCGCCGACGCGTCATCGCCGTGCATCTGTCCGGGGTTGGGATGCCAACTCCAAATTGGACTAGAGGAAAATGTAGTCACCAAGGTAAGTGCGTGTGCGTGCGTGCGTGTGTGTGTGTGTGTGTTCAACACAGTTTGCCCTCAGTGACAAACTTGAGCATTGGGCTTTCAGGCAGTTCTAAGCTCCCCTTTTGGTTTTACTACAAATCCAACCCAAAAAAATACATATGCATGATTGCTATTCAACCATGGTAACCTCAAATTAACCATGGTCTTGCTACGCTTACCGTAGTTTAACCATGGTATTTGTAGTAAACTATAAATGCACCAAAAAGCATGCTGCTACACTTTCACTGCAGGCTAATAAAGCCAGTTAGTTTTCCTAATGCATTGGTAGGGTAGACAAGCATGCAGTTGCATTTCATACATTTTTTTGCTGTTTCCATCAGAGCACCCACATGAATGCATGTGGAAAGGTGAGTTTGTTTACAAAGCATCCAGGGGCCTGCGTTACAGCGTCTCTGTACAAAGAATGGCATTGCTGACCGAGACGAATATGAGTCATCTGCATCAACAGCTGACAAGGTGCCAGCCTTCATGGGGTGTCATGTCACTGGGTTCCCTCATGCTGACCACATGACATAACTGCTCTTATATAAAAAAAAGAAAAACAACAGCTCCCTTTTTAACCATCTGCGACCTGCCCTTCGGCCTCCATTAACCCGTCGGTGCATTGTGCAATAGTGAATATGGGTCAACAAACTCTGAGGATTACACAGTCATTCTGGGCAGCCTACAGAGATAAGAGAAAGCTACCGCAGGCCTTTTGAGTTTATCATATTAGTGTCACATTATGTCCTTCCCTGCTAATCTGGTAAGTGGAGGAAGATTCCCTATTAATAACAGTTATGGGTTCTGGAAGGCTCAAATCTTTGTCTTGGTTTCTCTATCTGGATGCTTGCGTTATGACGGGATGTGTCATGTACCGTTCAAGCAGAGAGGCAGATTAAGTGCAGCTTTATTGCAAATTTGCATTCATAAAAGTAGGGAGGAAAAAGACCCACAGACCTTTAAAGCAGTGCACAGAGCCTGCCACGAGAGTGAATCAGCAAACTTGTACGCAAGCATCAATTTACCCATGGCTTTGCTGTTCTGTCTGAAAGGAAATCCTATAAGTGTGTTGGCATGCATTTCCTGCAATCAAAAGTGATCCTTTAAAATGTTTTCATTGTGAATATGTGTTAAAACTGTAATTTATACCTATGATTAAAACTGAATTTTCAGCATCATTACTCCTGTCGCATGATTCTTCAGAAATCATTCTGATATGCTGAAACATTTCTGATTATTATCAATGTTAAATACTGCTTCATATTTTGTTAAATTAAAAAAAAAAAAAATATATATATATATATATATATATATATTTTTTTTTTATGTTGTTTTAATTCAGTGTCAGTTTTTTTAACTATTAGTTGCATCCCAAATTAAAAGCATGTTTACATAATGTGTGTACTGTGTATATTTGTTTATATATAAATACACATGTACAGTGTATATTTTGAAAAAATATTACATTATATACATTTAAATGTAATGTTATATTTTAAATATATAAATGTGCTTAATATATAAACAATGTTTGTTTTCTGAAATATATACATGCATGTTTGTGTGTGTTCATGTTACATAAACAAAATATTTTGGATGCGATCTAATCATTTGTGCACTAGTGTATTATGTGTACAATATATGTACTGTACACACGCATACACACACATGTATATATTAAATATTAAAAGTATTAATTTAAAGTATTTTTGTATAATATCAACAATATGAATTTGAAACGTGTAAATATATAAAAAGTTACATATAGTACAAATAAAATATATACTGTGTATATATATATATATATATATATATATATATATGTATATACATAGTAAATATACACAGTACACACACATCATGTAAGTAATGTAAATTACTTTTATAGCAATTAATCCTTTGAAAGTACTAAAAATGATTATTTTATTTAAAAATGGATTTATTGACCTCAAACCTTTGATGGGTAGCGTAAAATAAGCCAATAAATGGGAGATTAAAAAGTTATATTTAATTTAAATAAAACACAAAAACAATAACTTTAGTTATCCAGTGCAGTTTGATTGGCCGAAAACTGTCGGTATCTGCTGGCACCATGTCTTTGCCTAAATCATATGTGATCGCTTCGGTTATTTCCTTGTGCAGTCTTGAGCTCCTCATAAGCCATGACGCCCATCAATATTTGATCAGCTAGGTTGGTTTTGAGGTGTGCTTTTGTTTGTTTTTTGATATAGTTTGTTGTCATATGCTGATCATATAGGTTTTTATGGTGGTGTCTCAGATGTTAGTACAAGTTTGTGGTATTGTGGCTCTTCTCTTTGTACTAACTAGCTAACCGACACTGACAGTACCATCATGCAAAGATCATGATGCCTCTCAAAGTCTCATTAGGTCAATGAGATGGATTAATAATATAATAAGCCTAGAAAGGTTTTACCATGCAGATTGTTAATATGCTAAAGTACAGCAAGCTATCAGCAAACTCAGCAACTTGCACTGCATTTGCGCCGTAATTAAATGCACAACATTAAACTCTCAGTCGACCTCACAGTCAATCCTGGCACGTCCCTGAAGAGAAGCAGGACTTCTGGGACGATTTGCACCCTGCAGATGAGACCGATTTTGACTTGTTTGGTCACATTGGGAGAAAAGAAGCTGATGGCCACTGGAAGGGATAATTATCAGAAAAAGGCAAGCAGATCTGCAAAGGAATAAGTCTAAAGAATTTGATTTTGAATAGTTGACTGTAGTCTTCTGCTCTGCAAAGAAAGAGTCTCCGATCGAGTAGAGTGAGTCGGAAAAGTCTTTGTTCTTATTCTCTGATTTCCTCAGACAGCCATTTTCCTCAGTGAGTCATTTTCCATCGGGAGAGCCCCTTCAGATTTTGAGGACTATTCTAATTGCATTGGAGGCCCCACAGGCTTTTATTTTAATAAGATGAGGTAAAATGAATAGGAGAATATCATCACTGGGAGACGCAGAGCTGGAGAGTCGCTCTTGAGTTGCATTCCGATGACAAGGTCAGGATCAGGCCTGAAGGGTTTTGATTCTAAAGCAAGAAAGTAAATAGGATCAAATTGGTCTCGTGAACCAATCTTCTTGATGAATGTTACTGCAAGGCATTTTTGATGAATCTGATTCATCTTGTTATGAGCCATTTTCACCGTCTGTCTTGATCGGTGTACGATAAATATATGCTACTGATCTACCTGAATATAATAATGAACTGAGGGTAGCATTCAAGCTATCCATAACTCTCACAGACTCATAAATGATTGGATATTTAAAGGGATAGTTCACCCAAAAATGAAAATTTGATGTTTATTAGCTTACCCCCATGGCATCCAAGATGTAGGTG
>JAUMHQ010000053.1:27045623-27070198 GCA_032361165.1 Enteromius paludinosus
ACACCATTACACCTATGGAATGTCCCCATAAAACATGTAAACCCAACATGTGTGTGTGTGTGTGTGTGTGTGTGTGCAATGTAGAAATTACATTAAGCCCTGCACTTTAGAGTCAGATCTTCCATAAACCTTTTCTTTCACTTTCACAAAATGCTGTGACGTCCTTCACTGAGAATAAAAATGATGACAATTACAGGTTTGTGTGTGTGTTTGTTTTTTTCGCTGAAAGTGGTGCTTGAGGCTGTGAAACCATTAACTCATCTACCAAATCCTCTTACCAAATCTGCAAAACCGCAAGTGCATTATCTGATTTACTTACTCTGCAGAGGCAAAACAAACTATTTGCAAAACACTAACATTAGACGAACTGTTCAGAAAGAAATTACGACCTGTTCACTTAGAAATCAGAGCTTTAAATAGCCTTTAGCTTGCACTCATATCCATTTTTATTTGCTTCCTTATAGTATAAAGGCTGTTTGTTTACAGTAATGTATACTGTCTTTATATTCACCCGCAAACTAGGAAAAATGTGATTGAACTTCTTTAAAAATCTAGATAAAAATGGGTTGATATTTTGTATCTAATGCAGTTAAAGTGGAATTAAGTGCCTGCAGGGGTTGTAAAATAGAAACTTCCTATCTTGATGCGTTGAAAAGATATATTTGGTAAGTTTTCACCGCTAGTGTTCTGAGTTGGGGTGTGTTAGTAATGCAGGCCCTGCTCTTCATCATCTCGCTGAGAAACAGAGTGCTTTCCCTGTCTCTGAGCACAGAGCATGATTCAGTTCCTGTGGGAAGTGCTGCTCATTGATATTCTGGGCTCTTCTGAAGGATTGTGCAGTCACTGTGTTCACGCCGGAGTGTTTTTCTGAGTCCTGTCACCTTGGAAAGCGCTCACCCATGTCAGACCCTGCTGTCTGTTCTGTGCTTTTGCCATCATTAGATATCTGTCACTGAAGACCACCCGTGCCGTCTGCGTGCGCTTCTGCGTTTTGAATACTAATGAGTCACCGAATTAATTTCAGACAGATGACATTGTTTTAAGGTCCCTTAAGTAAAGAGAATCATGTTCTGCACAAGTTAAAGATGCAGCTTTGGAAGGAAACGTGGCTAATATTACTCAAAGCTTAAGCAACATGACATGTGAAAGCATTTACTTGTTTCGAACCGTTCTTTGTTCTGTTGAACACAAAAGAAGATATTTTGAAGAATGTTAGTAACAGTGGCTGGTACCCTTAAACTCCAGTGTATGAAAGTCAATGGCTAGCATCTGGCAACTGTCTTGAAGAAATAAACTCATAGGTTTGGAAGAAGTAAGTGATGGCCGTTTTCATTTTTGGGTGAACTATCCCTTTATATGAATGTATACCAGTGAATTCAACAACTCTCAATGCTATTAAAATCTGTTTTGTACCGTTAACATACTGACAACCACCATAATAATGCAGTTGGTAAAAGAGAGCCACATGAAGAATCAAAGGTCATCGCAACAAGCAGAAGTATATACTACTGTAATATACAGAAGGTGCACACAAACCACCATCATAACACACATGATGCAATAAATAATGCAATAAACACACGCTTTAAATAACAGAAGATGTAACATAAAGCCCATAACTGATAACAAAAACATGCTTTAAGCAAAACACTTTCATAAGTGGAACAGGGAATTCTGGGAATATCAGTTTACAGTTTTTGACTGTAAATGATTTACATAATTGAATATGGTTCTAAAAAGTGTACAATTAACAGCATTTTACTGTAAAATGACATGAAATGTCTGGTTAGATGTTTTACGGTTTTTCTCTGTATATAGTACGGGAACTTGCTGTTCATTTAAGGTTGTTATTTTTACAGCGTTACAGTGTTGCAACCACAAAAAGCAGGTGGTTTTTATGCAATGGACAATACATTTTTATGTTGTCACTTTGGATAAATGCGTCTGCTAAATGACTTGCATGTAAATGTTCTGTTTGGAGAAGGATTATGGCAATAGTTGATAATGATAATAATGATAAAAATAGCATTTAATACATTGGCATCTTTTAGTAATTTTTTATTATAAATACAATGATATTTTTACATTTTGTAAATTTCTCAGATTTTTATTAGGTGCATTAGCTGACTTTAATGTGGGGTGTGATTTGTTTTGTCTGCAGGGATAGAGCTGTGTCTGCCGGGATGGCGTTTCTCCATGACTATGGTGGCTAACTTCGTGGCGTTGGCGGGGCAGCTGCTCATGCCGGGGCTGGCCGTCCTCTGTCGTGACTGGCAGATTCTGCAAGCGGTCGTCATCTGCCCTGTCTTACTCATGCTGTCCTATATCTGGTAAGCAGCTGTGCCGTGGAAATATGTTTGCATTTGGCTATTCTAAAAAACAAAACTCGACTTGTTGACTCTGAAATTGCAAAAAGACATTTCTCTGCTGTTTCTGCACTTTATTAAGCGGCAGGATCGTTTCCAACTGCAAAGAAAATGCAGAAAGTTAAAAACAATGTTAGTGTATGTCATTTGAATGTACAGTATATAGGATGTTACATTTGTAAAATGCTATTTTCTCACTTATTTTATTTTACTTGGATGTTTTTACAAACTAAATTAAGATATTGTGACAGTAGAAGGATTTTGTCTCTATATGAGACGTGAAAAGCTTCTGCAAATCAACAAACGTTTACTTTCATTACACTTCATTCTAATCAAGTGTGTTGAGTTGCTTTGTTTCGTTGTGTTTTATTTAGCAGCTGACTCTGCAGTGATAATGCTCTGTGATTCTGCTAAGTGTTGAGACCAGAACAGATTAGATTAGTCTCAGTAGTTTGATGTGATGTTATCATAATGTAGTTTAAGTGTATCTGTTTCCATTCGTCAGGATTTTCCCGGAGTCTCTTCGCTGGCTGCTCGCGACGCAGCAGTACAACCGCTCCAAATGGATCATGGAGCGTGTCGCCAAGAAGAACAACATCAACCTAGAGGAGGACGCGGAGGACATCATGACAGGTACACAAGCAAAGAGAGGACAAACACTGGACTATTATCATCTAAATATGATTCGGTTTAGATCTAGTGACCCCAACGGCTTTAATATAGTAACCATATGATTTAGAAAGTGCTGATTAAAGATTTTGTTTTATGTAACATATGAGTGAGTACTGTGTTTATTATGTACTGTATATATAAGGACACACACGCATGCATAAGCTATATTTTGAAAATATTTACATGTTTATACATACATTATTATTATATAGTGTGTGTGTGTGTATATATTATATTTAATATATAAACATTACATATTTTTCTTATGCACGCACATGCAAGTTTATATATAATTTAATATATTATGTGTATTTAAATACAAATATGCATGTATTATATTATTACTTCTATGTTATCTAAATAAAAACTTATTTTAGATGCAGTTAATCATCGGACAGCACTAGTTTTAGATATCTCTTATTTTTCCAAAATGGGCCAGTGAGTGGACGGTCTTGTTTCTTGGTCTATTTCTACACATAACTTCACTGCTCTTACTAGAGAAATATTAATCAGCACAAACTAGTGTAAAAATCAGTATATAATAAGCCAAATTCTCTATCAGATACAGACAGGCCTGTTCCCTTTCTTCACAATGCATTTCAACGAGTGATGCACCATTATTTATATTGCTCCCGAACGCTGGCATGACTTTCTTCTGTGGAACACAAAACCGGTTTATCTAACCAGACGTCTGTCCCGTATCCTCCATGTATCAGACATGAGGCGCGCACGTCTAAAGTCAACAGTTAGTTGTGTTCGTGGCTCAGGCTGCTGGGAGTGTAAACATTACATAGCGCCCTACAAAGGCAAACCCTAGCAGCTACACCTTGATTTTTGAATGTGAAAGCTGCCACCATTGATTGCATTAATTGTCCAGTATTCAAGAATGAAGTTTTTTAATGCATGTCAATGGGCTTATTTTTCAAATAAGTTCAAATCAATGGATATGACCTATATCTGATTAAAATGTAATTCCAGCTTCAGCTAAGCCAATTTCATACTCAAGCAGCAATGAATTAAAACCGATTGTACTTGTTTGCCACAATATCGCAGTAAATTGTAAATGTCCTGTTCATGTCTGATGTCAGCCAGTAGAGCACACTGATGCAGAGCCATGTTAAGTGTGTTTGATTTATGCTTCGGTGATCATTGCTCAGGATGTAATATAAACAGCTGCAGTTTAAATACAATGCTCTTTCTCCTCAAGAACGTAGAGGAATGCGAAGAGAGACAGACTTCTTGTTAAAATAACCGAAATCCATTTGGTTATCACATAAACCATTTTTCCTGAAGTGTTTGATTAAGCTGTTCGTTTTCTTCATTGATTTCAGAGCTGAACCAAGCCCTGCCAAAGCAGTCCAAGAAGACATGCATTGCAAAGATGGTTGGCACGAGGAACCTGTGGAAGAATATAGTAGTGCTCTGCGTCAACTCGTAAATATATTTATACTATGCATTGGGTGCTTATTCATTTAAAACATTCAAAGGGGTAGTTCACCCTAGGATGTCAAAGTCTGCCATTTCCTGAACCAAAATGCATTGGTTTTTCACAAGGCATTGTAAAATAAAGGATTCCTTGTGAACTGAGCAATTGTGACTTGATTTGATAAACAGTTTTAATGACCCTTTAGATTTTGGTTTAGTGGAGGGACAGAAACCTTTAATGTGTCTTTGACCCTCATACTGCATTGGGGTCTGTTTTGACGGGTCCCTTCAAGCCGTTTTTGTCTGCGTCTCTCAGACTGACAGGTTACGGGATACACCACTGCTTTGCACGCAGCCTGACGGAAGAGCCGCCGACCATCTTCTCTAATTTCTATGCCAAATACTACACCATGGGGGGCACGGCCGTGGCGTCATGCGTGGCGATCTGCCCTGCCGTGGCCATGATGGGACGGCGCGGGGGACTCCTCATGTTCATGATCATCACAGCCCTGGCCTCCCTCCTTCAGCTCGGCCTGCTAAACTGTGAGAGAACCACAAACACACTTAAAATCTAATCAAACATAATCACTGTTCAACACATCATCTGCTGGAGAAGCCGGCTCATGTGGCCGTGTAAACACACTGTACATGCTTCTTACGCATTTTGTGCACATGCATGGAAGAGACAAGTAGTGACCAGATTTTGAGGAATTATATGCAGAATATACGTTTTGATATATTTACAGTAAGAACAACAGCATATACGTTATTCAGAGGCGCAAAGATGCTGATATTTGTATGGCTAAAAAGTATCTATAGGGCTATATATAGCTGTCTGTCTGGTGTGCATGTAAACATTGTGACAGTATCACAAGCTCAAAAGCTGATCATTACTTTGCATGCTGTGCTCAATACTTCAGCTCTTTACCATCCTGAGAGCAGCTGATGGTCATGTGACAGCATGTAGCATGTCTGTAGTATGCGTTCTTTCTACAGAACAGACCTTTTTAACATCAACTATAGTACCCTGACAGTATGTGATTTAGGACTTTTTTTTCTCTAGATATGCTTCCCTCTCCAGTACTAAGACACTGTTAAACCATTTAGACTTGTGCTTTACAAACGTGATTGGATTTCATCCCTGATAATTTAGAGCAGATTATGTTTAATATTCATACTTACAAGCATCTATTTCATTACTAGCCATGAGCTGCAAACTAGTTCCGTTTCTCACTTGTTGTTTGTTTGTTTGTTTTTCTATGTGATGCGTCCATGATGAATGAAGTGTTGGGGAAGTACAGTGTTCACCTGAATATTGGTAAAGTATTCACTACTGTATTTATGTGGTTTTCTCTTAATGCTGTGTCTAATAAGAAATTAAACACTATTAAAATATTAATGTAAAACACTGTGGTGCTCTTAAAACCTTGTGCTCTCTCTTTATGTGTGTGTGTGTGTGTGTGTGTGTGTGTGTGTGTGTGTGTGTGTGTGTGTGTGTGTGTGTGTTTTAACACTGATAATAAATCAGCATATTAGAATGATTTCTGAAGGATCGTGTGACACTGAAGACTGGAGTAATGATGCTTTGTATCACAGGAATAAATGACATTTTCAAATATATTCACACAGAAAACAGTTTAAAATTAAATGATAACAAAAAATCTTTTTGATTATTTTTTAATCTGATAATTGCAGCCTTGATGAGCAGAAAAAAATGACCCCAAACGATTGAGAGTGTGATTCTGATACATCATTCTCTAATAGATCTAATTTATTTAGCTTTACATGTATGGATTAATTTATGAAGAATAGCGGATTGAAGCTTTTTCTGTGTTGAACATATGTGTTTTGTTTGGGAAAACATGCCTACGAGCCTTTGGTCTTAGAGGAATAGTTCACCCAAATGGAAGATATTTTAAAGAAAGTTTGTAATCATGCTGTTTTGGGTCACTATTGGCTTCCATACGGTTTGTTTTTCCTACAATGAAAGTCAACGGTGACCAAAACAGCCTGGTTACAGACTTTCTTCAGAATATCTTCCCTTATATTAAGCAGAGTCTGAAACTACTCCAGGGTGAGTAAATGATTCATTTTTGGGTGAACTATTCCTTTAACATTTCATTTTAAGAGTCATTTTTTTCCAGTAGGCCAGCTGTGGTCTGTGTCTCTGCTCTCGTAGACCGTTATGTTCTCTTTGTCTTTACACACACAGGGATCTACAGTATATAGATGTGTCTTTTTGTTTGTATTTGCACAAGCTAGCGGTGCCATCTAGTGACTGGGTGCAGAACACATTTAGTGTCTCAGCCAGGCTCCAATGTAATTCTGTGTGTATGAGTGTATATTTCTCATGAGTTCAGCTCATAATGTATTCTTAAAGTAAAAATATTTAATTAATTAACGTTGTTGCTACTGCTGCTGTTGTTATCAACCCAAAACAAAACAAAAAATCAATGAGTAAAGTATAATAAATAAAATAATAATAATAATAATTTGAAAGTGAGCAGTATGTGCAAAAAAAGCCTTCAAGCTTTTCAAAATACTTAGTCTGAAAGTTTAATCACATTTTTGTGGGCTTTTGCATTGGACACACACACAAAAAATGTAAATGAAAATTTGAAAATGATCATTTTTCAAGATCAGCACCACTTCAGCATTATTTATGCACCTTTTTTATGAGCTTTTTGCCATTTTTATGTTCTGCTTGTGCAATGTGAGGGAAAACTGAAATAGTAAATGACTCACCATGTTGTCTTTCTCACTCCCCACAGACAACTCTAGTACGCTGAACTCCAACTTTTCCAAGGCTTTCTCCATCATTGGCATGTTCTCCTCCCACGCTGTCAGCAACCTAAGCATCTTTTTTTGTGCTGAAATCACCCCAACTGTGATTAGGTGAGCTACATCAAATGGGCAAAAAGGAAGTTTTGTATTGTAATGCAATTTGCATCCAGTTTGTAAATCTGTGAGGCTGACCTGAGCGTTTATTTTTGATTCAAGTTATGCCAGATGATGAAATGTGCTGCTTGATATTTAAAGTGCCCCTATTATGGGTTATGATTTTTGGAGTCCCCAACAACTTGATCTTCATGCTAGGTCAAAAAACACTTACATTTGTATTATAATATGCATTTGTTTTTTACCTTATTTGTTTAATGTTTCCTAAAAGATTTGCTCAACAACTCCTCCATTGTGGTGATTGGTTGATTGGTCTCATTTTCGTTTCATCATGCTTGTAATGTCTGATAAAGCAGTGTTTGTGAGCCAGTGCTGCTTTGTGTACAGCGTTATTGGGCAAACCACTATTTTTTTTACCATAAAAGTGGCACCTAGTAGTGAGGAATAAATGAACATTTTCATTCAACATGGAACGGCCTGAAATGACTCGGTTTAAAGATTTAGAGTCAGCTTTATACACTGTGCACTTTCAGATTTAAAACTTTGCAGGATGTTTTCATTCACTGAGAGCTGTGTCATGGAAGCTCATTTTCAGAAATCCACAACAGGGGCACTATAGGGGCCAGTGTTTTGATTAATCTCTTGTCCTTGTTTTGTTTTGTGTGCGGTTCAGGGGCGGCGGTCTAGGCCTCGTCCTGGCCAGTGCTGGTTTTGGCTTGCTGACGGCACCCATCATGGAGCTGCATAACCAGAAAGGCTATTTTCTGCATCACATCATTTTCGCCTGCTGCACTCTGATCTGCATCATCTGCATCTTGCTGCTGCCCGAGACTCGCAATCGACCGCTTCCAGAAACGTTAGCAGACGGAGAAAGCTACACCCGCCAACCGTTGCTTCCACCTCGCAAACCGGGCGAGCAGCGCCTCCTGCTGACCAAGTCCGAGAGCCGCGAGTACGCGAGGGTAGGCGATACGCCTCTCCACGAAGCAGCTGCCACTGCTATATCCACGATGGACTCCACAGCCTCATCCGCCATCGATCTACAAATACTCATCGATGCCCCCGTCCAGCAAGCGACCGGCCAGGCACAGCTAATCAGTATGAAGTCGCTGACTTCTACCCGAGAGCCAGATGAAATCCTGCAAGAGTATACCAGATCTGCATCCATGCCAGAAACCTCTGCCTCGTCCATAGAGCATCCTCTCCTTGCCTCTATCCCAAACACTTCAACCCCAATCGCTGTTAATTACATTCAGACACCTAAACCGGAATCTCCCACCGTTCTGCCAACTCCTTTGATCACCGATCCTACCCTGGAGTCCCCTACCTCTTCCAATCTCCAATCTCCTTCACTTTTAGATATAGGTACACCAGTTGATAATGATCTCAACTTGCTCTCTGAAGTGGGCTCTGCAGGTCTTCTCTGTGCATCCACCGGACAATCACCCACTCCGCCTTTAAACGACATTCATCCCTCTTCCTCAATAGACTCTCCCGTTCACCTAGTCACTGAACTTCTGCCCTCGTCCCCAGCAGAACTGTCTTTACCACCAATACCGGACCAGTCCAGTCAACCTAATGCCATCCTGGCTCAATCCGTTTCTTCACCCATAGATACCGGCACTCCATTGTTACATTTAGTCGCCCAACCTGTGATAAACTCTGTAGAATCTGGCCCCCCTACACCAGCCGTATTGGAGCCGACCTTAAGTAATGGTACTACTCTTCTTGCCACTGTGGGTTCAGCTGCACCTCACGCAACAACCACTGACTCTGTTACAGAATCCAGTCACCCGCTGGATTCAGTTATGACGAACTTGACTGTTTCCTCACCTATTGACTCAGGTACGCCCACAGACCTTGACTTGCCCATCACAGAAACCAACACTGCCAATGGGGAGACGTCTACATGACGGACTCATTCGCTCCTTGAGACTCGGTGGGCAGCCTTATTATCAAGAAGAGATTCTTGTCATGGGGGCCCTTGCCAGTCATTGTTAGAAGTATTCAAATTTTATTTTCCAGCAGCCATGACCCAAGAATGGCAATGCAAGAAGAAGATATAAAATGATTTGACTGAAAGGGAACAACCACAATGCTCAAAGTGTTTTTATTCAATTAAACTTCTTAGGGGCCGTTCACACAGAGCGCATTCTTACATTCAAAAGTGCAATTTCAATTGTTTTCCAATGTAAACAGGGTTGGTTTGCCGTTATTATGGTAGGACAGTTAGTCTCATGTAGCTTTGTCTGCTTTAAATTGCCAAGACCCACCCAAGAGGCCATTTGACTGACAGGTAAAACAACCAATTACATTTCATTTTGTGGCATGTCATGTTTAGGGGCATGGAAATGTCACCACAATAACAGAGCTGTTAATCATATTTTAAGGGGATAGTTCACCCCAAAATGAAAATTCTGTCATTAATTACTTACCCTCACATCGTTCCACACCTGTAAGACCTTCGTTCATCTTTGGAACTATCTGACCCTCCATAGACAGCAACACAGCTGAAATGATCCAGGTCCAGAAACGTAGTGAATACATAGGTAAAACAGGACATCAACCATTCTTCTCCCCTGAGTTACGTCTTCTGCCATTTTAGCGAGTATTACAATGCATGCATACGCTTTAAACAAGGCGTAAACGACCACAGAAGGAAAACATAACTTGAGGGAGAAGAATGTTTAAGTAAATAGTTATTTTAGTTTTCTTTGTGCAAGAAAAAAATACAATTTTCGTAGCATCGCAAAAGTGAAGTTGAGCCTCTGATGTCACATGGACTGTTTAACCGATGTATTTACTGGATCAGTACTTTTATTTAGGGTTAAACTAACCCTTTAAAACTTCTATGTCTATTAGTTATTCTATTTTTGAAAATCTATGAAAAAGTTTAATTGAAACAAATAAGCGTGTCACATGACCGCTTTCTTCTTTAATGAGGGAGTTTGGCGTCACAGCATCTTTGATCAAGGTGGAACGTTAAAGAACGTGACCCACACAGTCTCCCGCAAGTCCTGTATAATTCAACCAATCCAATGACGACTTTGAAAGTCCAGAAGTGTTGCCAGAGAAGTGCCATATGCATCAGACGTTTAAGCCAACGTTACCTGGGCATGATGTCTGAGGCTGAGACTATCAGACAGGAAGCTAAGTGAGTGAGAAAGATCAGTGACTCGGGACATTGAACTCGTGATCTCGCATCAGTTTGGGTGCTGCCCAAGAGGCTATATCATCACGTTCTTAAGATTTGGCGTCAAAAGTGATACAACTTTTAAACGCAACACTGCTCATCAATGTCAGTTCCTGAACAGTGGACCAATCAGACGACCCCGGAGGCGGGGGCAAGAGTTGCAAGCCAATGTTGACAGCATCAAGTTGCCATGGCGATTGTTTTATTTGATTCTGCACTTCACCATTTTTTCAATGTAAAGATGCATTCTGTGTGAACGGCCCCTTACTGTGGTGCCAGTAACTGCTTTTTGGGCAGCTAGATCCAAATTTCAGCGTGATCATTGAGCTTGTGTTATCACGAACACTAAGACCAACAGTGACAAGTTCCCACTCTGGAATTTCATATAGTGACATAATTACTGATATCTGCTTGTTTGAAGGTAATTAACAACAAGTAGAATCACATTAGTGGAATGTGATTAATTCTGAGTCGTTTTCTCTCAATCATATGACTGTAATTCATTTTGCAATATTCAGGCGGGAATACGGCATCTCTGAGGCCCAGTATGAAAGGGAATTTCTCAATAGCCCAAACACTGTATATTTAACACTGGGAATGTTTGCCGATGTGTCTTGAAGCGAAAGGCAAATACCTCTATGAACAAGGTGTCGGAGAAACAGCAGATTCTGTGTTCAAAATAATAAGTGTAGACAGATAAGCATATTTCCAAACCTGATGTAAAATAGACACCGCAGAGAGACTGCTCAAAATGGTATTTGTGTGGTCTGTTTTAAGCTAATGTTGTTGTTTTTTAAGCTAATCACTAGATTTCTGGTGGGGGAAAAATAATTGAGAGATGCAGATGATGTACTACATGGCTGTGTGTCCTAACCATAATACACTCAATCGAGTGTACGCAACAGACGTATTGTGAATGTGAACTTTTGTAATTTATGCTATTGTGGTACTGACTGCTTAAAAAAGAAAAAAAAAGAAAAAGATTTTAGGTTACTATGTCTGTATCAATGAGTGTATGCCCATTGGTATTTTGTTACCATGTCTGTGGCACTTTATTGTTCACAGTGAAAAAAAAAGGGGGGGGGGGGAAGCATGTGAACATGAAAAAACTTTCAATGAATGACGTTGAAGTAATGAGAACAAATAATAATTTGAGGAATGAATACAATTGTCATCTTTCATTTGTGATACATTTATCCCCACAGCAATAATGTATTTCTAATGTGCGACCCATGCTATGAGTTTAAAACATTTCAGATTTTTTTAAATGGTTAAAAATCAGTAAAGAATACTAATATTTAATACTAATTTTTAATTGCTACAATATCCCCTAAAATACAGTATCAGGCGGGTGTGCATAGTGATAAGTCCGGATAAAACCATTGTACACCAAAATGTAACAAAACAACATAACACAATGATTGTGGCATATTCTTAATCATTCCAGCTAATACTTAGTTTCTTTTTGCTTTCAATAAATAGTATTATTGCCCTGAAGTATGTACAATTTGTAGAAAGGCTTTTGATTATTTGTGCATTTAAGTGACATCTTTTGTATTTCGAGTTATTCCAAGGACGGGGCATTTCCTTCTCAAGTATACCATGGCCTTCTTCTGCTGTATCTGGCGACCTGCTTTTGCTATTATTGTTACATTTGATATATATCTATATATCTATACACATCTTGAGTGATGACGAGTCATTCATTTTCAAGCATGTTACATCAAAGGAACAATCTCAATAGAAAAATCACACTTTTACACATGACTTGTTAGCGTGATTTGGGTTTGAGATTTGTCCAAAGCAATACAAAGACTCACGTTTTTAAGCATTCAATGAAATTCGATGAAACTGATTTCCTAGCCAAGAATTTTGAAGAAAGAAAAGGCCAGATAAATATTTAACACAAATACTGACGCGAATGTTGGGCCAGTGCATGCTTAACATGAGCTCTTACGTTGCTCTTAATAACTAATATTTATGAGAGCAATACTTCTACCTTCAGTGCTTGTGCCATTGAACCACATCAGTTTCAAAAATACAAGAACTTGCTCAGCACGATTATTCAAACTGTTGATTTGCCACGAGAGTCTGCTGTAATGCTCATTGCAGCAGTGCTGAGAAAGAAACGCATACTTGCAATCTAAAGTGTCAAGATTGTCATTTTAAACAACCACGTTGCAATTGCATTCATTTACTTGGAGAAAGTATGGTCTTCCTCCACAATGTTAAATTCTCAGCTCACTATTTGACATTAGACATTATGAATTATTCATTAAGGTCAGGATCCAAAACACTGGTCCTGCATTTTACTCTAAAATGTAACATTTTGAGCAGGTTAAATGCCGTAGCTTAATGTCTTAAGAATACACAAGAAAGCTATATTGTGATGACTCCTCCATAGGCAACTCGCACACAAAAGTCACCCGTATAAGAACAATATTGCTTGTTTTTGGGTAGAATGACTCGACATGCCAGTCTAATGCATGGCATGTGAAGGCTGACTGTTAATAAGAGAGAAAAGGTGCAGTGTTTAACATGAAGTTACCACTATATAGATATGAACCACATCAAACTGACCTATGTTGAAGCTATTAATCTGATGTGATGAATGTTATAGCCAGTGCAAACTCTTTCAGATTCCAATTTGTGATCTCTTGAGTATATTGCATATACTTGAAAAGGGTATTTAACACAGGTGTTCCCTCAGAATGTAAAACAAGAATACTGGTGTCAAAAAAAATGATTGTTTTGGGGTTTAATGTACTTTTTTTTTTAACATAATAATGCACATGTATATTAAAGTCGTAAATGTCGTAATATACGTTATTGAATAAAATATATTTATTGATATATTTATTGGTGCATGTGTAAATATGTTGGCTGATAACAGAACATACAGAATAATGCCGAATTATAGCCTCACACAGCCACAGATGGGATAGAAACATGTCCACAGATGGATAAGCAGGCAAATGGGCTTGTTAAATATATATGTCCAATTCATTTGCAAAGCATTTGTCAGCGCAGGGCCATAACCACAAGAATTAGAAAAGGCCTGGTCAGTCTCAGCAGACCAACATCAATCTGGAAATGACTGAGATGGCCAATCAAACCAAGATTTTTACTGTAAAGAGAAGCTCAATATAAGGTGAGAACTCAGTTTTAACAGGAATGAGGGTGAGCAAGTCTTTGCCGAAATGTCTTTGGAGGGAAAAAAAAAGTTCAGTAGACAAAAACATAAAATAATTGCTGAATTGCTGACCTTTATAATCTACACACAACATTATAAAAATCTGTCTGTCCCTCACAGCCTTGGTTTAATCAACCTTAAACAACATGGCATATGAGCTCTATTCACACAATATGATGACTTGGAAGAAATATGACACAACAACAGGTGCCCCACAGGGCTGTGTGCTCAGCCCGCTGATCTTCACGCCGCTGACCAATGACTGCACTCCAACCACATCATTAAGTTTACTGCTGACACAACGTTGGTAGGTCTCATCAGCAACAGCGATGAAACACATTACAGAGAGGAAGGGGCACAGTTGAATGGTGTGGTGCAAACAACCTGTCCCTCAATGTGAGTAAGACAAAGGAGGTTGTGATGGACGTCAGGAGGAACTCTGCTGACCACCCCCCACTGGCCATTGACAGCTCGGCTTTAGAGAGTCAGCAGCACCAAATTCCTGGGGATGCACATGACAGAGGATCTCACCTGGATCACCAACACCAAGTCACTCTCCAAGAACAGTTTCTCCGCCGGCTGAAAAGGACAAGTCTTCCTCCACCCATCCTCACCACATTCTACAGGGGAACCATTGAGAGCGTGCTGACCAGCTGCATCACTGTCTGGTACGGGAACTGAAGTGCTGCCGACCACAAGACCCTACAACGGACAGTGAACACAGATCATCGGTCCTCCTCTCCCCTCCCTTCTGGATATTTTCCTTGCACAATGCTCAGGTAAAGCCACCAATATCGTGAAGGACTCCACCTACCCCTCCCTCCCATCATCTCCATCAGGAAGACGCTACAGGAGCATCAGAGCCCGCTCTGCAAGACTGCCCAACAGCTTTTTTCCCCAGGCTGTGAGAGACCTTAATTCAAACCACCTCACCCCCCTCTGAAACCCTGTTGAAAAACTCAAAACACAATTTTTGCAATTCTGAGTGCGCTACACACAGGTGACTGGGCTTGATTAACCACCTGTGGTAACGCATTCTTTCATCTCTATAGGACACGCAGTAGTGGACTAATGGATAGGGAGTTGGACTTGTAACCCAAAGGTCATGGGTTTGAGTACCAGGTCCAGCAGGGATTGTGGGTGGGGTTAGTGAATAACCAGCACTCTCTGATGAATGATTTCTGAAAGGATCATGTGATACTGAAGACTGGGGTAATGATGATTTATATCACAGGAATAAATTACATTTTAAAATATATATTCACTCAAAAAACATTTATTTTGAATTTAAATAATATTGCACAATATTAAATTTTTTTCTGGATTTTTAATCTAATAAATGCAGCCTTGATGAGCATAAGAAACATCTTTTAAACATTAAATATCTTGCTGACCCCAAATTTTTGAACGGTAGTGTATATATATATATATATATATATATATATATATATATATATATATATGCACACTCAGATTCCAGAAATTTGTATCTCAGCCAAATATTGTCCTATCCTAACAAACCATACTTCAATGGAAAGCTTAGTTATCCAGATAAGGTATAAATGTTATACATATATATATATTCTCGCTGCCCTCTGCAGTAAAGATGTGGGAGAAAATAAATATTAGGATTACAAATAACTTTCAAATCAAATGAATCGACATATTGTGGCAGATGTGTGCGTTTCCTTGCGTTTTGAACGCAGAGTCAGCGTTTGTGACGGAAGAACACGCGATGCTGCAGCACGTCGTCCACTGCGTCAAAGCCGCGCCTCGTGATTGGCTGCCGGCGAGAGACAGGAGCGGAGCTCGAGGAGATCAGAGCCGCATCAGCTGCAGACACACGCCGCATCCGCATCCTCACACACAGCAGCACAATGAGGGAAATCGTACACATTCAGGCCGGACAGTGTGGCAACCAGATCGGTGCCAAGGTAAGATTATATAGGCTACATCACAAAAGTTTTAATAGATGCAAGGCAATATTTTCCACCTTTATTCTAAAATAAAGAATGTAACGTGTTTTTCCAAATGATTTTGGTATAAATTGCAAGGAATCTTTGACGTGCTCGTGTTTTATGTGGAATCTGCTCTGAATGGGTGTGGTTAAGGTCTGCAGTGGCTCTGTGCAGGACTCAGCATGTCATTCAGATGGGAAAACTGCTGCATCATTGAGTGACCTGACCAGTGTGAATGGACATTGTGTATCGAGCATTAACTTATAAGACATTTTGTGCTTTTCAGTTTTGGGAGGTGATCAGTGATGAACACGGAATCGACCCCACTGGCAGTTATCAAGGTGACAGCGAACTGCAGCTGGAGAGGATAAATGTTTATTACAATGAGGCGTCTGGTAAGCAATCAGTGATTCTACTGCGTATGTCAGTCTGAGTATGTTGATGTGCAAGTCCATTTTTGATTAGACTGTGTGCATTTAGTAGGTCATGCTTTTGTCAGCTCTGCTCCCCTGACTATAGACCGCAGCTGTCAGTTATTGACTATTACAGAGGCGAGGCCCATCTGACCACCTTCTTATAGGCTGCATTATAGATTTTCGATTGGCCATATTTTGTCCACGGCTTGCTTAAAAGATGACAAATTTGGCTTATAAACATCAATCCATCATAACCCTATGCGAATGCATTAACATTGTGGGATATTAGCACAGCCATTCAAAAATCCCCAGATGTGCTTTTATGGCGTGGAGAAAACCATTTATCTGTGGCTGCTTTTGTCCTCGAAAGGGTGGAGCAGGGCAGGGATGATGTTGCACTTATTTAAGAGGTCAGCATTTACTATGCAGACATCATACCAAAGGAAATAAATTATGCATACTTGAATTCACTTACAGTTAGTCATATGTATTACATGCACCAACTGGAAAATCTAATTCATTTATATGAATTTTCAAATTCATGAACATGATACTAAATCTGTTTTTTCGATTGAATGTTTCAACCTTTTGATGTTTGCATCAAACCTATTTAATTTCACAGGAAGCAAATTTGTCCCTCGTGCCATCCTGGTGGACCTGGAGCCTGGCACCATGGACTCTGTCCGCTCTGGACCGTTTGGACAGATCTTCAGGCCAGATAACTTTGTGTTTGGTATGTTTATTACAAATTATTAATCCTGTACAAATGCAAGAGGCTGACTTTAAATCTTCTTCCTTTGCTGTGCCTAAAGATGCTGAGAGTGATGAAAAAGCACCATAGTAGCGGCCAATGAATTTAGTGTGCAATACTCCATTTCTCCAGAAACAGACTAGTTTGCTTGTTATTCAGTGAAAATCCTACGCTGCCATTGCTCTGAACCCTCGGTCATGCTTGCACTCAATCTTGCCCACATCTGCAATGCAGCATGATTTTTCAGTCTTTGTTGTGGACTTATCAAAGGGTCCACTAGATAGTGTGCATGCACTGAATGCATCCATCTACACACACACTGCCAGTTAAGTAAACTTATAAAGACTAAAGTCTCAGATATACTTTAAGCAAGATACAAAAACAAATGGATGTATCAATTTTTAACTAAATCTGGTCAAAACAATATTAATTTGGAGTTTGTTTTGTCGACTTGACAAACTCTGCAGTGTAAGGGGTTCGTGCTGAAATGTGTTTCAAGTATTTCACATTTTGTTTACCACTTGAATGAAGGATGAAATCTTTGCTGTTGGTATATTGCTGAGCAGAGTTAAGATGGAGTGGATTGTAAAACATAGCACACCTATTCCCAAACAATCTGTTTAAACCAGTTTATTGCCTACCCCAAGTTGTCTTTGCATGCTCAAACTTGGTGCAACTTTACAGGCCAAATTTGAAATAGATTGGAGAACTTGGTGGAAGAGAAAACTGATCTAAATAGTGACCTACATTTCCATCTATTCCTCACACAGCCAGAACACATCGTCTGGACTACTTTTATGGTGCTGTTTTTGTCAAAGCTCAAAAGCCCACACCCATCCCCATAATGAAAAACATCACTCTGCAGAAAATGTAATGTTGAGTCATATAGCTTTACAACAAAACTAGGATGACTAAATGATGATTCGACAAACTCTGGGTTTCCCAACTCTTTCTGGAGGCACACCAACAATATGTATTTTGGATGTTATCCTTATGCGAACCTTTATTTTAGGTCTTCAGTTAACAAGCTGATGAGTGGATTCAGGTGTGTTTCATTAGGAAGTGTCAAAATGTGTAGTTTTGGTGTGCCTCCAGGAATAGGGTTGGGAAACACTTAATCAGAGATCTCCAACTGAGGCACTGTGAGATTGAGACGCGTTTAGCTGTATACGCAAAAAAAACAAAAAAATTATATCAAAATTTTTAATCCAGTTGGATCTGCCATTATGGAGCATGAAACCATTTTCTTTAAAAACAGGATAGTTCTGAAAATGACAGCTTTGCACAATCTAGCCTGGGCCCGCCCATACTTCCTGTGACGCTACATTTTATTTCGCGAGCAAAGTTAGTCTGGCAAAGCTGCCGTTTTAGAGCATTTCTGTTCCCAAAAAAGTGGTAACCAATGAGAAACAAGCATGTGTACTACATCAATTTCATGTGTATGTAGATATTATTGGGGCAAGGGGAAAAAAGATTGGATAGGGAAAGCTCTGGCTTCTTGTGGATGAAGTCTAATGCCGAGTTCAGACTGCACGATTTTCAAAGTAGTCGCGTCACAGATCTTTTCATACTGTGTAGCATTCAGTCGCTGCTGTGTTCACACTGCATGATAGATAGGCGAAAGAGGTTTTTACATTGCATGACTTTACAACAGGAAGAATCCCCGACAACTTCAAAATCAGGGCTAAAATCGTGCAGTCTGAACTCGGCATAAGAGTTACCATACTGAGTTCCAACACTACTCCAACACACCTGCCTATAGTTACAAGAAACCCTGAACACCTTCATTAGCTGGTACAGGTGTGTTTAATTGGGGTTGGAACTGAAATCTGAAGGAAGGGAACCAACTCTGCAAGAGCAGGAAGATGAACCTCACTGCAGAACAGAAGATCCAGGGTGCAAGGTTGGATCTAGATCCAATTCCTCCCTCCTTACAAACAACTAACCCTAATGTCGGTGATGTCCTGCAGAGTGTAGCTAGCAATCCTGAAGACCTTGATTAGCTTGTTCAGGTGTGTCTGACTGGGATTGGAGTAAAACTCTGCAGGACATCAGCACTCCAGGACTGACGTTGCCTACCACTGACCTAAACCTATCCATCTCCATCCCCCATCCCTAAACCTACCCATATCCACCACCTAGATGTGGATCCAACCCCACCCCCTGGTTCTTTGTTCTACAGTGAGGGTCTACTGGGAGCAGGGTTGGAGAGGCTTGAATGAAACTAACCCTCCTCCCCCAACCAGACATAGTTGTTTGTTTTTATCAACCCATGTTTAAACTGGGACACCTGGGCTTTCTTTCAGGTCAAAGTGGAGCTGGGAACAATTGGGCCAAAGGCCACTACACAGAGGGAGCCGAGCTAGTAGACTCAGTTCTGGACGTGGTGCGCAAGGAGTCCGAGAACTGTGACTGCCTTCAGGGCTTCCAGCTCACGCACTCCCTGGGTGGAGGCACTGGTTCTGGGATGGGCACTCTCCTCATCAGCAAGATCCGTGAGGAGTACCCTGACCGTATCATGAACACTTTCAGCGTCATGCCTTCCCCCAAAGTGTCGGACACAGTTGTGGAGCCCTACAATGCCACTCTCTCTGTGCACCAACTGGTGGAGAACACCGACGAGACCTTCAGCATCGACAACGAAGCACTCTACGACATTTGCTTCCGCACTCTTAAACTTACCACACCTACTTACGGCGACCTGAACCACCTTGTTTCAGCAACCATGAGTGGAGTCACCACTTGCCTGCGATTCCCAGGTCAACTTAACGCCGACCTCCGCAAGCTGGCTGTCAACATGGTGCCCTTCCCTCGCCTCCACTTCTTCATGCCCGGATTTGCACCCCTGACAAGTCGTGGTAGCCAGCAGTACCGTGCTCTTTCAGTGCCAGAGCTAACACAGCAGATGTTTGACGCTAAGAACATGATGGCAGCCTGCGACCCACGACACGGTCGCTACCTCACCGTGGCAGCCATCTTCCGCGGACGCATGTCCATGAAGGAAGTGGATGAGCAGATGCTGAGTGTCCAGAACAAGAACAGCAGCTATTTCGTTGAATGGATCCCAAATAACGTCAAGACTGCAGTCTGCGACATCCCACCACGTGGGCTCAAGATGTCCGCCACGTTCATCGGCAACAGCACAGCCATTCAAGAGCTGTTCCGCAGGATTTCAGAACAGTTCACAGCCATGTTCAGACGCAAGGCTTTCCTGCACTGGTACACTGGCGAGGGAATGGATGAGATGGAGTTCACTGAGGCAGAAAGCAATATGAATGACTTGGTCTCCGAGTACCAGCAGTACCAAGATGCCACCGCTGATGAAATGGGCGAGTATGAGGAGGACGATCTTGAAGACGAGGAAGACGCCCGCCATTGAGACAGCTAATAGCCAAGTAGACGTAGTTTTCAAAACCATAGCTTTTAGTTGATCTGAAAACTCCAATAGCAATGCAAACAGTCCCGCTACGCCATAATTCAAAAGGTGCTACTTGTGTTTAATTGATGTTCAGGAAAGATACAAGTTAACTGTCATTCAGTGAACAGCGATCAATCCATCTTGGGCAGGAACATTAAGACATGTTTTGTAACATATGCTTCAAACTGCAGTTGCCAAATAAAATAAAGCGATCATTAATATATATTTGTCTCCTGTCAAAGTGGTTAAATTACTTTTTACACATACATTCATTCATTAAACTCAGTTACAAAAGATTCTGACCTTTAGTCAGATGATTAAAGCAGGGGTCCTCAACTCTGGTCTTGAAGAGTATACTGTAGCTCCAACCCTAATCAAACACCCCTAAATAATCTAGAAAGTTACTGGCAGGTGAGTCTGATGAATGTTAAAGTTCAACTCAGCAGTAAAATAGACCTCAACGGCCAGAAATGAGACCCCCTTACACAATACAGCTCTTTAAGGATTCCAACCAGCCCGACTCGTCAATGGCCAAAGTTTGGGGGAGGAACAACAGGTTTGTCAACCAAATGGCACATGGACAGAGGTTAATGGGAAAAAAGCAAAACAAAAACATCCCAATTGCAATTGAAAACCATCAGAAAACTAGCCCAATCACATTTTCTTCTGTGGTTTTCCCCTCTGTCAGTTGGAGACTTTAACCAGCAGCAAGAGTGTAAAACAATGCTTTGAAAGTGGCATGTCTGGTAACTTTGGTGCAGAAATAGCCCAATTCAAGAAAGCCACTTACAGTAATATGTGCTTGTTTTTATAAGTACTATTAGCATCTGCCTTTTAATACTTAATTCTATAGAATCAAGCTCCAACCGTAACTGAACACTCCTGAACCAAAGTCTCTAAAGACCTTTAGTTTTAGCTAAAAGCCTGGATGTTGGTGCTCCAAGAGCATGACCACTACTAGTTAATACAGTAAATATTCAGCCTTCTCCCCCGGACTTTACTACCATATTATGAAATGTCCTAATAAAACAACTTAAGCTTGGAATACACGACACAACGTTTGCCCAGATTTACAGATTTGAGTAGACTGTAGACAGTCTGGGGATTTTGGTCACTCTCAGTTAACTAAAAACTACGATGTAAGGTGGTCACAAACAACTTTCTTAGCCTCAAGATAGGACTCCACCTAGACAATTTAGAATGCTTTTTTTTTTATGTGCCATGAATATTTTAGAAAGGAGGCACATGTTCCTGTGTGTTTTTTGTGTTCAGAGCAACCTGAAAGCCTGATAGCGTGACTGTCATTTGCACAGCCAGCAAGCTATTTGTTGATACGGTGATCCTTGGATTGTGCAAAGTATGCGTCATATGTCTGTAATTGGCTCAACTGCTATGTGGCCTTAAATCAACATATATTAGCAGAGAGAAGGAAGTCCTATCATAGAAAGATAAGCAACATGCACTAAAATAAATAAATAAATATGGTCGATTACGATTTTATGCCAACTTCAAAAACAAATAGATATTCATTTTGAAATCTTTCAAACTTTATTGCACTGATTTAAAGAAATTGATCTTTACATGTGTAAACGTGTTCTAAAATAATTCTATCAAAGACATTCTTGATTTTTCAATATAAATATTCAACATTCAAGTGGAAAAGCCTATTCCTTGTCTTGCAAAAAACATGTGATCAATACATCGTAGTATCACTAAATTAGAATACAAGTAAAAAACTAAATGTGAAACCTAACCCAAAATAAGTCTGTTCTTACAATAATGGCAAATCAAAATGTCAAATTATATTAGTATTTAAAAGCTACATTAAACAGCTCTCCTCTCCAAAGTGCTTCGAGAATTAATGCAACATTTACAGATCACACAAACATCACACAACCTGATTCATGGTATATTTAAAACAACCTTATAATCATTACTACACAATGCACATTGGCCACTTTACATATTTATGAGATTCAATGGTGGCAAATGCAAAAGACTGTCTCCAAGATCAATTTGATCCAGCAAAACACACCATCTGTTTTAAATCGACCTTAAATCCCCGAAGGGACAACACAGCAAATTGGATGAGGAGGTAAAGGAGCAGCTGGTTGGTCATGCTGTGATGGGGATGAACGGAAGACTCTTACAATCACGACAGCTTGAACAATGGAGTGTCTCTTCTGTTGTGTTCGACCAGTGTAATACTGACATCCCATCAGATGGGGCTGTTCTCGTCTCTGACCAGTGAGATGACACTGCAGTCTGTAGAACAGTTACGCAAGCGTGACTTTGTCAACATCTCGGCGCTCGAGCACTTCCCATGGCCTCTGGAGAGACAGAAAACACGTGTCAGCTCCATTAACACATCTACTATGTCATGTGGGCTATAGTGGCGTTCAGATATGCTAATTATTTGCTCTGACAACATGATTCTCCCATACACGTTTCCATCAGTGACTCCAAGTGGAGCTGAATCTGCTCTAATGGTGTAATCAAAAGAAATCACGGGTAAACCTCAAACCACATTCATCCACACGGTGCCAAAGCACATCTGACATCATGCTTCTCAAGTAATTATGTTGCAACCACAAATGTCAGTAAAGAGCAGAATCGTACACACACATAATTTACATTTGACTAGATTAATGCATTTGGTAGACGCTCTTATTAAAGTGCATTCACACACACACACTTGCATTTGTGATTTATGAGGACTCTCCATAGGTGTAATGGTGTTTATACTGTATAGACTGTATGTGGTATTTCCCAACACTGACCCTACACCTAAACCTACCCCTTACAGGAAACTGTGCACTTTTTAAATTTCATAAAACACTGTAAATATGTTTTCTAAGCCTTTTGTTTTATGGGGACACAGGAAGTGTCCTCTTAACCATGTTTACATTGTAGTACCCATGTCATTATACACATTTGTGTCCTCATAAACCACAAACACCTGAACACACACACACACACAAAATGGGATTTTAAAACACCATACAGGGGAAGGAAGAAAAAAAAAATAAAAATGATTTATTTACAGAACAACCTCCAGTTTTAATTTATCTATAACTTGGTGATTTATTCTGTCCTTCTTTAAAAGTATAAATCTTGTGAACATTTATTTTTATATTTTATACTATATCTTGTACATGATGTATAGCACAGCATCTACTTAACTTACAACCATAAATTTACCAACATTCAAAAAAATACATTAGTAAGACATTTTATTCCTCAAATGAATTGAAAGGAAACTGACAGATTAATAATTTGTCAAAATAATCATGATTAACAAAAATCAGTAACTCATTGAACTTGTGTGCCTGAGTCAAGGAAAACGGTTTCAGTTTTAGATATTACATACAGTTTAGCTGTAAAGCAAAGTACATACAGTATAAACGTCGGTGAAGAGCTGGATTGTTATTAAAATTAAGCATGAACTGAAAATAAATAAGAACTCAAACTTGTTTTATTTCAGCTAGTCATAAAAACATCTTCTCATTTTTATTTAATTTAACTTGAAAGTTTTTTAACTAAAAGGCCCAAAACTAATCGTGAAACAGAAAATCGTTATATTTGTGTGTACATTTTCTAAGCATATTAAAAACAAAAAATTACTAAAACTTTAAAATAATGAAATCAGAAAACAGAGAAAAACCAAGCAAGCCTCTGAACGCTGCTATAATAATAATAAAGGTCTCGTCGGGTAACACTAATCAACAGTTACGCCCGTTTCACACATACTCCGTCTGCAGTGCGTATTTTTTTCCGCACCCATGTTAACGGATCAGAGCGTTCAGACTGCATGCGGTTGCTGCCCGGCGGTGCATTGCAGATGCGTTGCGTTTGCAGCAGTGCAGCGATCGTTTCGGCACAGACTCTATTTTTGCTGTGCTGGAATCCGGAACAGCAGATTGTTTGTGGGCAAAATTAATGTGAAATGCCATTAAATTGTAATAAATTCATGATTTACGCACAATTAATGTGTGATACTTCGCACACAGTAAATTAGAAAAATAAATCCAATAAAAGAAATACATAAATGAGCGCAGTACTTCTATAAAACTTGCATAATGCGATCAGATATGTTTTTTTCCCCCCACAAAAATTACTTTTTATATCGTTGGAGGAAGGAGGGGGAGTTTACTCGCATCAGCCAATCATTCTAAAGTATTTCATGTGCCGGTCACTGTCAAGACGAAGTGGTGATATGCTCCAGGTTGTCTTCTCCGCTGGTTAAGTGGGTGAACCCACACTAGTCTCCTCCTTCTCCGTAATC
>JAUMHQ010000053.1:27075988-27095867 GCA_032361165.1 Enteromius paludinosus
ATGTCCATGTACTGAACTGTTATTATTCAACCATGCCAAGCTAAATTCAGTTTTCCATTCTATGGCACCTTTAAGTAATTTAAATCAACTGCAGGCAAAAACACAATTTCTTTTTAATGCACCAGACAAGTTTGAGATTGAGCTTTTTGGTTTTTTATAAAGGGTTTTTTTCAGACTAGTGGAAAGAAAACATCCAAAAGACACAGCTACGCATTTATTTTCTAACACTATCTACTGAAAATAGTGTTTTCTGAATCACTGTATGGACTGACAATATTCCCTCTGTAAAAAGTTAACTATAATGTCATAAAAATTGACATTCAGCGTTTAGATTTTTGTATAATAATGTAAAATAATTACTCAATTGTCTTTCTAAACCTAACATTTCAGAAAACATACAAATAATGTTCAGTTAGCAGTATAATCAATCAGCTGTGTAAGTAAGCTAATAACTTATTTTTTTAAACCCTAAAAAAACTACTGCAAAAGTAAAAGCACAAAAACTTTGTGAAATCAGGTGAAAAGGAATTAATTTAAAACAGATGAAACGTAGAAAGCGGTGTACTTTGAGTCTACAGTTGCTGTGCTGCAGATGCTCGAGGTCACTGCCGTTCTTCAGCTGCTGTGACTCCAGTTCATGTAGGGCACGCTGAGCTCTTCTTTGCAGCTGCAGTACTTCATAGAGGAGGTTCAGAACCGGCACAGCGCTCAGACTCCCTGACTTCAACTCTAAACTCACTCCAGTCAAGCCCAGCGAACACACCTCCTGAGGAGAACCGAGACAATTACAGGAAAAATTCAGTATTTATTTATTAGTAGAGTAACTCAATATGCACAATTGATTCAACAGAAACCCCAGAGATAATATCAGAATAAACTATTCACAGACATGCATCCTAATATCAATCTAAACAACAACAAAGAACAAGGTGAAAAACACCTTGGATATGTAACCCTGGTTCATGGAGTAGGGAAAGAGACACTGCATCAATGAAAACACCTTCCAGGAGTTACTATAGTGTGTCTGCCAGTTCAAGAGTGAAGTCAACACCCTGATTATCAAATCTGATAAAAGTATAGATAATGCCCGAGAAGGTGCAAGCTTGAACGCCAAGAGGTGAAGATGTTCCACTCAAACAAGACGCAATGCAACATCCATTGTTACATAATAGCAACACTACGGTGGCCCAGTAGTGCACAACACAATGCAAATTAAAAAGCAAAAATAAGCTCACACAACAAAATTAAGCAAGAACCCAACAGAAATGCTCCCAACGACTCAGATTATCTATACTTAAAAAAAAAAAAAAAAAAAAGTGACCTTTTGCTAGATCGTGGCAGAAATTCACGATGTATTTGGGGATTATGGTGCATGATAGGATACACTTTAAATGCCATCCTTTTTTCCCCCCACTTTTAAGTGGGCAAAACTACAGTTGTGGGTATTTAGACAAGGATTTACCACAACCATGTTACCAACACAGTTCAATGGAACTTGTAAACATAATTAGCTAACAAAGCTTTTAGAGAAAAGCTCCCCAGATCTCCCAAGGAAGCTCTGCCAGGAGAGACACCAAATCTGAGAAAGATATGGTCAAACAGCCAAAATGGTGATACTGGCATTCTGTCCTCCCAGACCCTGCCAGAGCAGACTTATTAGTGGAAGAGCACTCCGATGGACCACGGGCAGCACATAAGCCAGAGTGTCCATCCCCAGAGGCACTAGAGGAGACAGAGAGAATAAAATGGGGAAATGAGCAGTCTAGCTTACAGGGCACTACCGCCCTGCCTAAACTCTGCTGAATCAGACCAACGGTCTAAAGATGCGAACTCTATTCTCTGTACCCTGAGAGACAGCAGCTCTCGGATTCGAACCCTTGGGGAGATGCACCGCCCTTAGCGACAGAAGCTTTGGCATGGGGCATTAATGCATTGCCCCTAGTGGTTCTGCATAAGAGTCCACCGATGTTGTCTATCCTGATGACAATCTAAAATGTCTGGAAGGAAATGGCTCATAGCTAAACAACAAACAAAAATACCTCCATGTAATTTATGTGCCACATGAGACGTTCACCTTTCCAGACTCAATAAACTGGGTGTCTTTCAAAAAGACTGCAGAAGACATTTATCATCGTCTTGCAGTGACAGACTTTGCCCCAAAGGTGCAAACCGACATCCTTTCTGAGCACTAGAAAATACTGGATGTAGAAACCAGATTCTCTCTCGGGAGGAAGCCTTTTCTCTACAGCTCATATCTGCTTACAGGGAGTGTATTTTCTGCCGTAAAACAAAGCCATAAAATGAGCTTCTGTGGCAGAAACTACATTTGAATTTTGTACTTTAATATTTAAATTATGTTCAACTTTAAACCTTTTCCAAAAAAAATAATTATAGGCTCCTCTCCTGAGGCCACAAGAGAGTGCATGAAGCTAAATTTTTTTTATATAAAATAAAAATCATGATGTTTAAATCAATGTTTATAAAACAAATAATTTGCTTACATAATTAGAAATCTGTATGCACAGTTTAACACAAAATCAATCACAAAGAGTACTTTTTCCATTTAAAACATGAGATGCAGCGGGACAAGAAAAAACATAAATAATGCCATAAAGCTGTGACATGTTTGTTTTTTTTGTTTTTTAAGTTGAACTTTAATTTTTATTTAATTAATAAACACATTTTACATGGCTCTCTAAACATGCACCCCTACTGAGTGAGAAACGAGTTCAACGGTGATAGAAATTGCACTAAATATGTATTCTGTGGGAACTGCTTGGTTTCAGTTTTGACGTAAATAACATCTCAGTGTTGATGTTCTCTTATTCCTCAACATTTCCAATGAACTGAGGCATCTAGTGGGTTCAACTGGCCTTCCCAAATGGGACCTTTAAGTGGTTGAGCAGCAGGTAAAAACCTGTCCCATAATGTAAGAGTGCACAGCCTGACCTGATATGTAAAGGGTTCAGTATGCACCATTGGAATTTGGAACAATGCGTCTTAAAAGCACATCATAAACATCTGTGCTCCGTAGGCACTGCTGACGGAAACTTGAATGTCCGAGATGAAGTAGCAAAAATAAGAGAACACAATCTCAAAAGACTGCAAAGAAAAGGCAAAGGGGTTTCAGTGCGAGTCATCAAAAAAGCCATTTGCAAACACATAGCAGAGGGAGGTGCAAACACAAACAGCCAATGAATCTGCACCATTCTGTACAGACTTCAAACCATCATCACACCTGGAGGGTGTTCCCACAGGAGACAGGAACATTACTCTAAATCTTAAGAGCTAGAATTACTTTGCCTTAAAGGTACAAGTATATCTGCCCTGCCCCTCACATTTGTTCAATGTGACCGAAACGCCCCCTGTGCCGTTCGTTTGAGGTTACATGACAAGAAATGGAGCCTTGTCTGGACAAAGAAAACGCTGTAATCACTCTTCGCTTTGTAGTAAAACTTACATTTAACTTCTTATATTATCCATGTTGTTTTATTTTTCTATCACCAATCAGATAAAGGATTAAAAGTAAGTGTTTAAACCCTGATGCCCATCATCATATCCAATCCAGCCTCATATCCATGTGAGCAACTCCTCTTGCAGTGTACCTGATTGATATATGCCATGCACTGTGATACGTTCTCCTCAGTGCAGAACGCACTTAACACGCTGTAAGAGGTTTTGGGCAGAGCCGTGGAGGAATGCAGCGAATGGTGCATGTTTTGCCTGGAGGGAGACATGCTGATCCCAGAAATACTGGAAAGCTCTTTGGTGTCTGTACAGAGGACAAAAGAGAAAGCAGAGCCTGTTATTAAAGCCTGTCGAAACTAGACATGTCTGACACGACAGTTTTAACACTGCTGCACAAGAGCTAATCTGGGAGATTTAAAGGAATAGTTCACCCAAAAATGAAACTTCTGACATCATTTACTCGGCCTCAAGTAGAAGGTTTGGGTCACCACTGACTTCCATAGCATTTTTTTTTTATTTCCTACTATGGAAGTCAATAATGACCAAAACAGCTACAAGATTTCTCTAAAATATCTTCCTTTGTGTTCGGCAGACACAGGTTTGTATGAGTATGAGGAACGACTCGAGGGTGAGGAAATGGGTGAACTAGTTCCTTCAAATACTTGACAACGAGTTAAATGAAAATGGTCTTAAGTTCATAACAGGATCTAAAGATGGTCTGCTAGCTGACGATCTGTATGAAATGTGAAGATCAGACAGCGGTCTAGAAGTTCAAAACCGTTTTAAGGCGGGCGTACACAGTGCCATTTTTGAGGTATGGGTTTCAGAGGAAATAGTCTCTTCTCGTATGGTCGGGGCTCATGTGGTGTGTGAGAAATTACGAGACGAGCACTTCCCGACCTCTCGATCATTTTTAAACATGTCAACAAACTTCGGGAGCTGTCGGATTGAAAGCGTGACGTGTGTGCTGTTGAACGAGCAGATTTGTTGAGCCAACTGGAAACGACCAATCAGAAGCTAAAAAAACAAAACCACAGAAAAAAAGAGGCTGAGAATTTGGACTGTCGAGAAAGAGGACAAACTCGCTGAACTCTGGCAAGCACAGCGAGCGCTGTACGATATATCGAGCAGCATTTATCATGACAGGGTCGTCCGAGATTACATCTTTTTTGTTTTTCCGCAAGCCATTGCTGGCACAAAGAAAAGGACCTCTTCCTCTGAGTCCTTGTTTTTACCCCGGAACTTCGTGAACGCGATTATAAAATCGTGCCGTGTACCACTGCGTCCGTAAACGAAGTCACTAGTGACGTGTTCGAATTCACACCGTGTACGGCCGCCTTTAGACCATTTAAACTCTAGTCTGTTTTGGACTCTCTGCATTCAGCTTTGCTCAAGAAAAAAAAAACATTTAATAGCATTTAGTTTCTAGACCTTCCAGATCGAACATTACTAGCCTCAACATAGGTGCAGATTTGACCTATTGATGCTGCCACAAGGTTTCAGATGAAAATATCAGATTTGCTATCATTTCTAATCATCTGTCTGTGCGTCAAATGTCCTCCAGCATGGTCCTTCAGCCTGCAGTGGAGTTATTAGTGGTGCAGGACAAGAAAAAGAAACAGACTGTGTTTTAGTTATCGGCACCTAAGAAACGTAGACATGGACTGTTTGATGGAAAAGTATACAGTCGCAGTATATAGACTTGGAAAAGACAAGGGCATAAGTGCAAAATTTAAATATTCTTTTTTGTTAAAGTATTAACATATAATACTTTGTTTAACATATTACAGAACAACAGAAGAGAACAGGGAGAAACATTACTTAATATTGTAAACATTTGCTTCAATATAATGCAACACTTCCCAGATTAACTCACAAACCGTGCTAAAATTAGCTCTTAACAAGATCAAGCCGACTCTGATCAGAGTTTGCTGCTCACCGAGAGATGGATCTGGCATCATTGTTGGAGTCCACCAATCTCCCATGTCAACCTTCAGCTCGGATGAGGTTCTCCGGTGTCCTGCTCATCCAAATGAGATGCAAGGCCGGACACGAGCGGCTGGGTCAGAGACAGAGGCTAGCACTCGGCCATAGCGCCTGAAATAGAGGAGAGGCGAGCTGGATTACACAGCAGAAGGCCTGGGAATCCGGATTAGACAGCCGTGGAACAACACTGCAGGATTAGCAGACGCAGCGGGGGACGGAGGGGGTGGAGATCGCGGAGCAAAAGCATAAAGCACAGGACTGATGTGTCATACAAGTGCATTTCCCCCCAAACCAGTTAAGAGCAAACCCCACCCAACAGTTCCCTTCACTGCTTAAGGAACTCACACAGACACTTGTCAAGGAAAGGTAAGAGTCACAGATTCAGTTCAGAATTCAGAGAAAAAACTAGGAAATACTACCAAAAACACAATTGTGTAGCAGATGACCAGGGGCCTGTGTCATGAAACAAGTTTACCAAATAAGATTGATTTCAGTTAGTCTGACTTATTGCCAGCTTATTTTAGCTTAAAATGAATGAGACTAACTGCAATAGGCCTGGCTTACTTGGTAAATGTGTTTAATGAAACTGGCCCTAGCTCTGCAATTAACATGACAGTTAAAAGGAGTTAGTGCCTAAAAAAATAAATCAAATAATAATAGTAATAATAATAAAATTAAATCAATAATAAAAAAAAAAAATTAAAAAAAAAAAAAACACTAAGAATTTATTTTTCTTTTGTTGTGTACATCTACAAATTTTCAAGTTAAGATGCGTTTACTTTAAGCAAAAACACTTAAGATGCAGCTAATACTAGTTTTCTGAAAAACCTATCAAGTGATTACGCTTAAAATAAAAGTATCAGCCAACGGGATTAAAGGAAAAAAATATATATAAAAAAAAACAAACACTCAATTCAAAAAGAAAATGATCATTAAAAAAAATAACTAAAAACTAATATAATGCTTTATATTATATTTTATGTAAAGCAAATGAGTTTTGACAAAGGCTCAAGTTTCTTTTTTACCTGGAAAATTACCTGGACTTTTATCTACACCATCAAACCCATTGATAATTTCAAGGTACCCTCTGTATATTCTCCCTCTCTCTTTCTTGAAAACATTAGTGCAGACAATGATAAATCGTGATTTGGCAAGTTTTTGTCATTTATAAAGCATATTTAAATACACACGTTTATATTTTCAGAAAATACATTTACAATACATAACATTTACACATAATATAAACTATATTACACACATTAAGTAAACAAAAACTTTTACATTTGTGATTACTTGTTTCAGTGCACTGGTAAAAACGCAAATACATAAAGTCAAATAATAAAGATGAATTATGGATTTCCATTTTAACAGTTTGGTGAATAAGGGATGTGGAATGGCGCTGCAAACTTAAGAAATCACATGCAAACTGCAAATCTCACAACGCAACCAAACACAGGGAGGCGCTGCAAACAGCACAAACCACAACGGAAATGTTTCAGGGGGACCTCAAAAAGTGAGGAACCCATCTGGGACCTGATTATTTGTTCAGGTTGCACTTTTTGAGGTCCCCCTAAAAACATTTCCGTTGTGGTACGTGCTGTTTGCAGCGCCTGGGTTTTCAGACTGATGAAGATGTTTTCTTAATGTGTTGTCGTTTTTTTCTGTTTGCATTAGGGATGCTCATTTCGGTTATTTCTCGTAACCAACAACATTATTTTAAATTAGAATTTCATTTAATTAGAAAGGATAAGCGCCTGTGACCCGTTAAAAATAGTCATATTTGTTTTCTGCGGATTCAGTGAACATATATGGGAGAGCACTATGTGCAGGGTCATGCTGGATGTAAAAGGAAGTGTATTTGATGATTATTCTTTTAAATGAGGATTATGAAATGATCATTAAGTGTTCACTGAGAACCGCTCTGGATATGTTCACGTCTTCACACAGTGAGTGAGACAGCAGACGCTTTAAAAACCACGAGCATCATGCGTACTCGAGTGTGTACTGGATATATTAGGCGAAACGGCGCTGCTCATTCATACAGAGACACAGAGTATCGAATTACAATATATGGCAGCGTTTGTGCGCTGTATATTCACAGACACGCACATCGCCATTTGATTTCCTGCACAGCTAGATGTTGATTTATACAATTACACGACTGGATTCCGGGATTTCCTCTGCATCAAAAATAATACGGCTTTAATATTTTTATCTTCGCGGAGGGATGGCGCTCGCGAATATGGAACATGATCGACGTATTTCCTCCTTTTGCGGCACTCTTCGTCCACTTTTCTTGCAAAATGGATATCCATCTTCAAGGACAATCATTTTTCGGACACCCTAAATATTCCCATACTGCAGATTTAATGAGTTTTTCGGCGGGAGAGTAGAATTTGCAGCCTCTGTATCGGACCTTTTCTCCGCTGTATGGGAGGAGTCTAAGCAAAGACGTTGCATACACCACAGCGCGAGTGAGATCTGGTTTCATTTATTTATTTATTTTTCAAAACCGGGGATAGGCAAATGTGCACGAAATGATAATCGTACATGTAAATATCACAATAAACCCCCATACCGGTATACCGTTACAACCTTAGACGAGTACTGTTCCGTTCACACAACGTGTGAGCTCCGAGAATGCGGTTGTTCCTGAACATTTCCCGGTGAGTTCCGTTACAGAAAGCGGTGTCACTTCCTGTATTAGGACTCAACAACTGTATTCTGCTGCTGTGTGAATGTGGCCAATAAAACACAATTTTATAAAGACTACGAGTAGGTAGAATACTGAAATAAATAAATAAAATGACCTTTTAAACCGTTTAACTAATTGTATTTATTGATCAAAATGAACATCCCTAGTTTTCATGTGTTTTCTGAAGTTTGCAGCGCATTGAGCTCTCTCAGCCACCGTAACTTCCTCCCTCTCTTACCCTACTTTTTCCTGTCTATGCTCCACTGTCCTATTCATAGACAAAACAAAATCTCAAAATAAAACGAGAGAGGTTATAACGGCAGGGTTTTGGAAAAGTCTTATTTGAAAAAGTATAAGCACTGCTGTTATTTTCACTGATTTCTCTTTAAAACGGTTTCCTATAAGAAAAAAAAAAATTGGTTAAAAGGTTATTTTTTTTAAATCATTGTTTTATAATTTATTCCTTTATTTATATATAAAAAAAAATAACTTTTTTTTTCTTACAAAGTATAATCAGTGGGCTGATCACAAAACGTTTTTTTATTTGCTTTTGATTTTATGCTCCATTTCTTCCGGCATACAGATTTATGGATGTGTGAAATAATGCGTTAATTAATTCTCTATGCTCCATGTTTAAACTGTCCTTTGATTTCAGTCCAGTAAATGAAAAACAATGTCGCTTTCTGTAGTCAGGGTCCTTCAGTTGTGAGAGGCTTGGGAGGAGGAGAGCGGTTTTATCAACGAGATATTAGCAGCATGCTTAGGCTGAGAGTAGATAGGGTTTTTAACTCCATGTCAGCAGCTGGAGCGATTCTCATTCTTCTGATTTCACCAGAGCTCTTGGGGATGGGTGGAACATTAACTTACATAACATTACTCATACAGCACATTTAAAACACGCTCGAAAAATATCCTGTTCCTCGACAAAGGCCAGAATCGATCACCTCAGCACAGTTACAGAAGCAATACAGCAAACTAAAAAAAAGTTTTACACCAAAGAGAGTAAAAGAGTACATTTTCAGACGACTGGTTTAGTTTATGTCCGAGCATACACAGCCCTGACCTACATACTCACTGTTTTATTACAGATTTGATTATTACTTTGTGAGCAACTGCTGATGCTCCCTATATTGACATTAAGACATTATGCACATGCTTTCAAACAGCAATGCAAAACGAGTTAATGCTTCAAATAACAAACCACATAAAGTTACATTAGGATTGCTTCTGTTTGATCACTAGATGGCAGACACGTGCACTGCGAGACATTTGAACATCATATTTCACAAACGTTTGTTTACTCGCAGTTCTCAGTCAACTAACGTTACATAGACTGCATTTCTCGGGCCGTCTCTTCGTACCTAGACTCGCTTTGTAGGGAGCACACACGACAGCTGTCTATGTAGGCAGCGTACACGACAGCTGTCTACGTAGGGAGCACACACGACTATTAGAGACGCAGCCGGAGTTTCAGCTTTAGCTCAGCGGCTAACACAAACACACAGAGTCCAGTCACACGGGCGGACTTACATCAACTGCGCCTCCACGGATCCAAGACACGCACCGATGAGGTTTTTCAGACTGATCCGTGTTTTAAGATGTCGTGTGTTTGTGTGAGAGCGCCGCGCGAGTAGCATTCACCTGCCCCGAGGCGCAGGAGACGGTTGGATGATTTGAAGTGCACCTCGGTTAAATAAATAAACAAGCGCAACTTTCATTGGCCAGCCTGTTGTCAAGCAACCAACAACTCACCATTTGATTGGCTGGACCATCCTTACTACCTGTCTGTTAGAACACGCTACAGGTGTTTAACGCCTTCCTGTAACGGAGAATTTACTGTAAACAATAAAATACAAAATAGGAAACTGTGTTGATTTCTTAATAATAATTATATATATTTTTTTTTTCATTTATTTATTTATATATTGTATGAATGCATGTTATTTACTTTTATAACTTTTTATAAATATTGCTACTAAATATTTAAAGTTGTGTCCTCCTGAGTTAATACTGTTTCACCACATAGCCTACGTTTTACAGCGAGTGACTGGTTATCTGCCGCTGACGTCATGTTTTCACGCGTGCACGCGCTTGATAGTTACTCAGGAACTCAAGAGCAAAGTCTGAGCTGACAGAGATCCTTGATCATTTTTGTTTTGTCAGTTTATTGACAAAGTTGAATTGCTCTCTGAGTTAATGACTGTTTACAGAAGCCATATGAACAGAAGAAAATCCTCCTTATTCTCAATAAAAAGTCAAACCACTGCTTTTAGGCTTCATTTTTTTTTTAATTGTGCTTTTCATATGTATATTATTTCATAGCTTGGTTTATTTGAAAATAATTTATTATTGTACATAACTTATATTTGATATAACATATTATATGTTTGATCTTGCCTAGGGAACCATATACCTATCATAAATTATATAATACATAAGGATGCTACATTAACCTTTATAAGAGCAGTATTTGGCTCCTCACAGAAACAATATTTTCTTTTACATTCATTACCTACATGTAGTTAGTGCAGGTCGCACCGTAACAACAGGTGGCAAGATTTTTCTCCTTCCTTTAAAATATGCATGGTATAAAACATTTTTTGTGCTGTCAATGATCTTTTAAAAAAAGACCTGTAAACACTTCTGGTCACGCAGCAATGCATGAGACGCTGAGCAAGGCATGGTCTTCTCATCAGTTTCATGTGCAATTCACACAAGGAGCACAAAGGCACCAGAAAGTGGAGGATTCTTCATCTACCATGTACTTCCCAGAGTTCGGTGGGTCCTTGCATTCGGCTATGAAAGCCTGCAGCTCTGTTAACGGCGCTCCATGATATTTCTGAAAGTAAAGAGAGAGCAGAGACATGATGTGTGATCGGTTACTGTGCTCACAGCAAGTTCACACAGAATTCACACCCTAGTGTGAATCACGTATCAGTCTGATAGCTCACCACAAAACCAATTGTGTTACAAACCGAAGCATTGCGATGGCAGGTTCAAACAGGAAAACGAAACATCTACTTTCTATTCCTGGCTGTTGTTGTGTGTTTTAGACGTGCTGAGCAGCAGACTTTAATAAAACTCACCTTGATGGTTTCATAGGTGTCTGTGAAAAGGGCAATGAAGAGGCTCAGAATCATGAACGTGAAGAGAGGGACGAAGGTATAGATATACATTCTGCTGAACATCCACACTAGATCATTCTTGCCTCTGATCTTGGTGAAGGTTGAGTAGATCTCATCACCGTTGATCATGGAAAACAGGCAGTTAGCTACCATATTAAATGAGCGAAACTGTGGAGAAATAAGCATTAACATCATTTTCTATATACAATTCTTAATTTATTAAGCTTAAAAACACTTAATAAATGGGTAGTTGATATGAAATACCCATGCTCTATGTAAAACTGTTTTAAACAGCATTTTATTTGAGTATTTCTTCCATAAGATTCTTATAGCTTTTGTGTGCTTATATTTATTTATAAACTACACTGAAGATTTAATTAAATTAAATGAACTTAAGAACATTTATTATAATAAATTAAATTCAAGCAATCTACTTAAATAATGGCTTGTTTGGCAGGGTTTAGGATTAATTTTATTTGTGAAAAACAAAAATGCTGAATAAAAAATTTAATATAGTCTGTGAAAGCTTCTGTGATTATACAAAGCCATGGATATATAATTTAAGGTTAAAAAAAAATAACGTTTTTCATTTTGCCTTCGCAAAAATGATCCTATAGCACATTACAGGAACACATATTATCAATATAATAATATAATATTAATATGATTGATTATTTAAATAGCATGAAGCCATACTAACAATAAAAGAACAACAAAAAAGTCCACTACCCATGTATAGAACAATATCAACACCATACATACACTGTGATTATGTAAAGATAAGACCATATAGAATAACTTAAAGGTGCAGAAGCGTGTCTGAAGCAATAAAGGTAAAACTTCTCACAGTTCATGCTGGCTGTGGTAAATTACAATTTTATATTCCTCACGTTTTCATTGTGTGGCCCCAAAACGATCCATCCGCAGAAGCAGTAGCTAAGAAAGATCATAACAGCGCAGAAGGAGAATCGAAGGACGTTAGGAAGCGCAGCCTGCAAGGTGAGGATGAGGATCTGGAGGCACGACAAATAACATGAAGTACTAAATCCAGTCAAATCCACTAAAAAGCCTTGTTTCACCAATGCCACTGTATTTTGTATTTACTTTATTTGGCTTAATGTCTAAAAAACACCAAAACAACTGAACACATGAGTGACTTACGTAATATTTCTGAAAGAAACGCAGGTAACGCATTACTCCAATCCACACGAGCATTGTTGCCGTGCCCAGTAAAATACTGCACACGTCATAATTCGTCAGTTCCTGAAAACAAGACAGTTACTAGATATCAGCTCGGATGATGAACAGAAACAGCCTCTGTTGTGCATCTCTTGCTCACCTTGCTCTGAATGCATATCTTGAGAACTGATCCTGCAACAGTCAGCGTGTCACTGATGATGACGAGAATGTACCAGCCGTTGATGAACTCCATTCTCTCAGACCAGCTGACTCTTTTACCGTGATAAATGGACGCAAACCTGATGTACTCCTGACAAGAAAGCACATGCATACGACACATTAACTGTTTTTTTTTAAGTATAATATAATTTATTTGACATCTGTGATAGAAATATACAGGGCTGTGCTGCAATCATTTTGAATAAAATATCTTATGTGAGTAACACTTTAGGGACCGATTCTCACTTTTAATTAGTTGCTTATTAGCAAAACAACAATTACCCAAAACAACTATTAATAAGCAGCAAATTAAGAGATTATTGAGGCAAAAGTCATAGTTATTAGTAGTAATGCACCCGCTTCGAATGTTATCACTCGATTGAATGGGTTATCAGTCGTTATCAGCCCATTCATATGGGTCAGGGGCCTGCTGCACCTACTGGTAGGCTTAGAACGCTGTTATCAGCCATAGGACTACTGGGCATGCGCACATCAATCGAACAATTATTTTTTTCTAACACTTTACGTCAATAATACTGTTTGTTATCATAGTAAAGGGTAGGTGTTAGGGTTGGGGTAGACGTTAAATAAACACAATCTAATCGCTAGAATAATTAATTTCATTTCAAGTTTTACCAGTAGGTGCAGCAGGCCCCTACTGACCCATATGAATGGGCTGATAACGAATCGAATGGGCCCATTCAAATCGCCTGATAACATCCGAATCGCCTGGGTAATGAGTTCCCAAGCTACACTGTGAACCTGAATATCGTCATAAAGTCTTTTGCATAATTAATTTATGACTTTATTCCTGTAATATTACAACTTGACAACATTTCTGTTTTATTCTTGTGTACCAGAGAATAAAACTGAACAGAGCAGTGTTTTTTGGGCTTGTAACTGTAGAGCTAGGTTTCTCGGATATGGATTAGATTAAGCGGACTATGCCGAGGACATTTAAGTAGTTTTTACTTGTGAGCATTTTGAGACCAAACAATCGCACTGATGTATTTTAGATACAGGCGTGTTCAAAATAATAGCAGTTTTGCTAAAATGTCCTTAACATTTTCATTGCACATTATATTTTACATCAAAACATGAAGAAAAACTATCAATATTTTAATTACTTTCCAGAAAATGATATTGGGTTGTTAAAAAATAAAAAACAAATTAGCTGAGCAGCCTATCATTTTCTGCACTTCTTTATATGTTTTCCTCTCTCCAATCAATGTTTTAATTAAAGCACGCTGTAGTGATGTCTACCCATCTTTCTCAGGTTTTCAGAGAGAATTGCTTGTACAACATGGACTGGCTTCATCTTTATAAGGGCCACCTGTTTCTTTACATAATGAATGACCTTTATGATTACACTCCACACTGTTATCATTTTGAACACGCCCCTTTCACTTAATTATTCAATTACACAGAATCAGGAGCATTCGTATCATGAATGTTGGGTCTGTTGGTTTCTCTGACTCTACTGGTAAATGATTTGCCATGTAATAATATGATTTATACCAAAAACAGTGATTGATCTGGTTAGTCCTGTTGGACTGCTATAATTCTGAACACCACTGTATGTCAGTGCAAGCTGTTTTTTTAGTTTAGACAGCGCTGACATTGTAATTATTATTGTAATCTAGGACTAGTTTTTAAGTTCACCAAAAAAAATTACATTTACTGTTAATTTAGTGTTCAGTTTCTCGAACAGACCATTGATTTTACTTCATAAGACCTCGATATATTGTCAGGAGCCACAAGGACTAATTCTGTGTTTTCTGAACATGCTTTTTTGAGTCTCAAAGTGCCATTGACTTATTGAATCACCAATAAACACGGCTTCAGCTAAAATCTTCTTTACTGTTCTACATCTCAAATGGCACTAGTAAATTGTCATTTTTGGGTGAGCTATTACTTTAAAGGGACAGACATATCAAACTTACAAACTGCAGCAGCATGCCGTTGTAGACTGAGCGTGTGCAGAGGACGAGCGAGAGCACACAGGAGCAGATCACCACACAGTCGAACAGAACGATGAGATGATAGTGAAGGTCTGCTGGAACAAACACAGACTTTTAGATGTTTTCTCACATACTGTAAGTTAGATGAACAACAGAGATGTATTCAGCATCCTCATCTTTATTTGTTTGGAGACAGACAGTGGATAACTGATGACATGAACGTCTTAAATGGGATATAGAGGCCCTAGAAAGAATTTGGACACTTAAGGATAATACAAGGACACTTTTGAAGCAAAATTGGTTTAGAGACGTTTGCTGTTAAATGACAGCACTAAAAGAATTTCAGCACAAAGCTTCCTGAGTAAGTAGCTAATTATTTAATATTTGACAACTGAAGAACAGTGCCAAAAAGGGGCGGGGCTACATCTTGTAATTTAATTTATGTCATGATGACTGCTGATTTTGTATAGAGGGGATTTTGTGTTCTTTTGTGTGTGTGTGCCTGGTATTCCTACGTTATGAAGACCAGCAAGGGTGGTAATACCAGTAAAGTTTGTCCTTGTGGCCACATGAGGAAAACAGCTAAGAAATCATACAGAATGAAGTGTTTTGAAAATCTAAATACGCAGAAAGTTTTGTGTGAGGGGTAGATTTAAACATAAGGGAATAGGAAATGAAGTTTGTACAATATAAAAACCACTGGACTATAGAGAGTCACTGTGAAACATGGAGACCCTGTCTTCCTGTGGGTGTGTCTGAGTTCCTGTTTTCCTATTCTGGTGGGGACTTAAACCTGAATACACACAGACTCATGGGGACTTGTGTCAAGGTGGGGATCTAAATTGAGGAAGCTAATAAATTACACTGAATAAAAGCTTTGAAAATCTAAAAATGTTTGTAGTTTCCTGTAAGGGGTAAGTTGAGGTGTTGGGTAGCAATAGTACAGTATAAAAACCATTGCGCCTATGGAGAGACCCCAGCTGACCAGTGTGTGTGTGTGTGTGTGTTCTAGTTTTGGTCCTGTATCACAGCTTACTTGAGCCAGAAACACTCCCGTCCTTGCAGACTTTTATCTGAACATCACTGCTTAGAGATATCTTGATCTGTCCGCTGTGTGCATGGTTGTCAAACTTGATCTGTAATCCAACACAGCACAATGAACTTTAACCTGTCCAGTAGGAATTCCAGCTCTGAGTCAGGCATCCTCTGGTTAACACTGAGAAATACAGAACTAGAGAGTTTGTGACGAAACGGCATGACATCAAGGGAAAAAAAAATGCTTGACATGAAAGAAATACCAGCAAAAAATAAGGAGAAGAGGGAAGGCTAGTCTTCATGTGACAAGCCTCTATTAACCAATCCTGGAAACTGCGTGGTTGTGGCTAGCAAATGGACTTTTGCAAATGTGTATAAAGCAGAAGCAGCTGTCTTTGGGTGTTAAGCAAACAGTAATAACGACAGTTGCGTTTTATGCACTTTATTTAGACATTCTACTTACTATAAGTAACTTTGCAGTTGCATGTCAGATAACTCTCTTTAGAGTATTAGTAGACTAGTTTACAGTAGGTTTAAGGTTTGTAGAATAAATTGATGTACTATAGCAAAGTTATAGTCAGAAAAGAAGGTGTGCTGTTAAAACATCAAAACAAACCCTGCTGAAAAAAAACCCCAGCATATGCTGGGTAGGTATGTTTTGAAGCTGGGATGCTGGATTATGCCAGCACATGACCAGCATAAACCAGCATCCCAGCATATTCTGTTTGTTTCTTTAGCATTAGCAGATACAAATACTCTAATGTCTGTTATATGACATGCAAAGTGTTTTCGTAAAGACACGTATGTGTTAATTTAACACTTACATTAATAGTAAAGTTATAGCAGTCGGGTAACTCCTTATGACGCACTGTTTGAAGGTTGATAGCCTTGACTTTGAGATAGATGTTTACTGCTAACAACCTGGAAACGAACCACAAAAAATATAAGCACAGACTCGATGAATGCAGTTAAACTGATGAATGATTCAAATATACACCTTTGAAAATCTAAAGTGAGGTTCATGTCATTTTCCAAATCTTCCTTCTTGTAGAGCGCAATGGGGTAAATAGAAAGACATTCTGCAAATTAAGTAAATAATCAACAAACAAAGAGCTTCTGAAATACTTTTGTGCTAGGTTTTTCATCAGTGCATGTTTACCATTTATAAAATTGTGCGCAATTACTATAATTTCTGTCATCCTTGTCATAGTGATTACATTAGATTGTATAACTGTGTTATTATGACAGATGGTGTTGTACCTGTCTCTACATGTGGGTCAATGTCAAAAGTCTCGTTGGCTGGTAAAACGTTTGCATGTCGATATAAATCTTGACAGACAGACAGAGGAGTGAACACGCCGTCAGTCCTCTCAAACGCGTGATTGTCAACCGTCAGGTTCTCTAGATGTAGATACTAAAAAACAATCAGATAACGAATCAGATGCGAACAATAAAAGAGATTTAATCACGCCACCCATATGAAACTTAATATTTATTCAAATTACAAGCAGCTGCATGTATAGTAGTGCTTGTTTCGCAAATGCACATACATTTCATGATTTATATTTAGTTGTGTAAATGCTAATTTAGAGATCAGTGTTATCCAGCATGATTTCAGAATAATCCAACGTCACGTTTGCATTCATAGGAGACGAGAAAATAAAAATCTTTTTTTAATGTTCCAGTTCTCACTGTACATTGTGAGCATGCACTAAAAACCTGAAGCAACGTCATTTATTTAAATTGCATTTTTATATTGGTCTAATACGATAATAAAGGAAAATTGTGGTTTTCAGTTTACTGTGTCTAAAAGCAAACACTCTTCACAGAAAAAAACAAAACAATATTGTTTAAATAGTGTTATACCAGGGTTGATGTGCAGAACACATACTGGTTTACTAGTTTTACCAACAGCAGAAATTACCAGTGGTTTATTATTATTAAGTATTATTAATTAAGTAAAAATTTGATTTCCGTGTTTTAAGTATTTTAGCTTTTTCTTATGGTGAAATTAATAAATAAATAAATAAATGTGCATGGACATGAAGTAACATTTTGGTTCGTATCTACTGGAAACAAATTAATTTTATGGTCTTTATAATAATTGAAAAAATCCTGTATTTGGGAAAATAATTATTTTGATTCATATTAAATCAGAATTTAAGTTTTAACCAAAATGTAAAGGAAAGAATTCTGTAAAAAATATATTTTTATTTATTTCTTTATTTCTTTATTTATTTTTATGTTGTCCAGAGTATGGTCACTTTCTGCTGTGTGTAATCGAAAGCACTTACCCTATTGATTATGTAGAGGATGTGATCGTGAACCTCGTGTTTTGTGTACAAGGCGTAATCTTTATATCGGTCCTGGTAATTTTTCAGGAATAAATGTTTGAAGGCGATGATATTTTGCTCTTTGAAGGTGACCATCATCTCATTGCTCAGTCCAAAAGAAACTAACTGTGGACCAAATACAACATACATTCAATATCTTCATTTAACCAACAGATGAAAACAACGTAGACGAATTGTAATGCATTGAAATAAGACAGTCATATTTCCAGTTTTACGAAACAATTGAAATCTAAGGATGGTGAGACACATGACAAACTACTATATTTTAAATGTAAGGCACTACTAATACTAAAAGATTTCCAATTGTTATTGAATACAAAGTAATCTGTGTAACTTACAAGGTTCTCCTGATCTATCAGACTACTAACAATGAGTAAATATGTATAATAACATGGATTTCAGCATTAAACTAAATTATATTGACCATTCAAAATGCAGTATTGTGGAGTAAATCACATACCTGGAAGGTAATAATGGCAATCTTTAGTATCTGCAGCACCATGTTCCATGGCTTACGACCTCTGGCTCTGTATTTCTGGCATGGGCTCATGAAGAAATATTTCAGTTTTCTCCTGAAGTCTTCCACAGACTTAGGGTCCACGTGTGATTTAACTGTTCCGTGATTATTTGGAGCACCGTACAAGAAATGCTCTTCGTCAGACATTGTACCAGCTCACTCTGAAATCAGGACGCCGGACTGACTCGGCGTTTAGCACAGACTGGGTTTTTCTGTGTTTGAGGAACTGAAGCTGTTGTCTCGCAGTTTTCAAACTGGTAGAACCAGAGCTCATCTTCAAGTTGAATGATGCTAAAAGTTCTATCAGATAATTTCACATTTTTTAAATTGTCCCGTGCCGTACATCAGATAACAAGCGGATAAGACATTTCTGAACAGGCTGTGCAGCATTCTTCATTTGTCTGCCACTATTTGTGGGTGTGGATGTAAAGTATATAAATAAGCAAACGCTGCAGTAGCTACATGACGCCTCATCTTTAAATGAGAGGTAAATAATTATTTTAGAGGAATAGTTCACCCAAAAATGTAAATTCTGTCTACATTTACTCACCCTCAAGTCGTTCCAAACCTTTATGCATTTCTTTGTACACAAAGGAAGATATTTTGAATAAAGTTTGTAACCAGGCTGTTTTGGGTCACCATTGACTTCCATTGTATTTTTCCCCCCTATGGTGACCCACGACAGCCTGAAACTTTCTTCACAATATCTTCCTTTGTGTTCGGCAGAACAAAGTAGTTCATACAGGTTTGGAGCGACTCGAGGCTGAGTAAATGATGACAGAATTTTCCTTTTTGGGTGACCTATTCCTTTGTCATATTTGTAAACATTGTGTAATAGTGAGTAAAGTCAAGCATGCTGAGAATATAGGGCTTTACATTCAAAATCTCACATTGCACATATCCAGCTAAAAGTGTATTAGAGATTTAATTAAGAAATTGATTACTCTTGTGATTTTTGTTCGGGGGGAAAAGAATCTATTGTCCATCTGTTCTGTAACTGTGCATTCACAAGGATTTTCTGGGTGGAAAACAAATATTATTTTCATGTTAGAACATTTTGATATATATGCATGTATTATTCCAATGAAATGAATAAAAATAATTTCATTTTGCTTGTACAACTCTGAGGAAATTTCACATTCATACGAAGAAATGGTCGGGATTCAAGCCTAATTTCATTCACTTCCTTCAAGAAAATAAGAACTATATTACACCAGATTGGAAAACATTATTAATAAGAAAGCAAGAAAGACTTATTTTTGATTAAAGGTGCCATAGAATGCACTGAGAGAATATTTTAAATTGTTCTCTGATATGTACATAGAAGGTATGTAGCTTAG
>JAUMHQ010000053.1:27105226-27121526 GCA_032361165.1 Enteromius paludinosus
CTTCTGAATGGTAAGCATGGGCGGGGATATGCAAATGTGGTGAGCGTCACTATTACGCCTCTAGACTGTTACGAAACGGTCAGTTTCAGTATATGCTGTCATATCACCCACACTGAACAATAGCAAAACAATCAATCCTGTAGAATCACCTATATCGACTGTTTCTATTTCTATATCAAAGAGAGATGCTGCTGCTGTGGAGTACTCCAAATCCAGGGTACACTTTCAGATGCTGATACAAGAGTTTATCCAGTGTAAAGTGGGCGTGGTTTGTAATGGGGCAGGGCATATTTGAGGCTTGACCTTTCCCCTACTCATCACTCACTCCAGCCCTTCAGAAAAGGGAGCATTTCTCCAGAACAGAGGGCATTCAACACACACCCTGGCACAGACCTGCTATTCATAGTCATGAAATTTCATTAGGGCAGAGCGGGACAAACGAATCACACACACATAACGGTGCAGACAAGGACAGAACTAGCTGATATTTGGGTCGTGGAGATAAATAACAAAAATGAGTGATACAGCAAGGTTTTAGAAATTCTTCAAGTGTCTGTTGTTTCAAAGAATGGTAAAACCTAGTCTGGGCTATGGAAGAAGAGAATTACACACACACACACATTATATATATATATATATAAATATGAACAAATTTCCCAGTTGATTAAAATCACAGTACATTAAACAAACTGTTACGAATTACATTTTAGTCTTTCTAAAATGTTACATTTAAATTTGATCTACATGTGAGGCACTGTATAATTAAAGATGTACAAATTTGCATTGAACATTGAAACATTGGCCAAACTCAGGTTTGTTGAGGCGAAGGATATATAAACAAATCTCTCAGCAAAACCCCGTATTATTGGCAATAAAATAAACACTTTGATGTGTATTTTAAATGTTTATGTTGAATGGCCACTAGTATAAAAGACATCAAGTTATTCAAGCAAAATCACATGACCAGTATATTAAAAACACAACGCCATATGATCCGTATCACATCAGAAGCGCAACAATGGCATCTTGAATTGCCACCTAAGAAGGAGCTCACTAGGTTTCTGAAAGACCAGAGCCATTGATCTGGGTAGCCGAGTCAACACACTGTCCATTCATTCACGCATCGATAAGGAAATTAGCGGAGAAACCGCACAGTAAAATGTAAAAGAGTTTAAAGGAAGTGCAAAACGGTTCCACGCACACAGCCGTCTATCACTCCGAGAGCAAACTGCACGCTGGCATTATGCAAATGTGCTGCAATAGTGTGAAGAAAGACTTGACTGTGTCCAGTTTTAGAAGCACAATGAACCTGAGGACAGATCAGCAGAGCCAAACACGCAGAAGAACTTGAGTCAGCAAACCCACATGACCGCTGACGAACGAAGCAAGGGGAAATTATGAGGCAGACATGCGTGCAAGGAACGGGTCGACTAGTCAAACCAATTAGTGAGGTTAACTACCTCTCCAAATATTTGTTTTTTTCATGTCGAATAAGCAAATTTTCACCCCAAAGGTGAGATTCTCATTACTATTATGCAATCATTTAAAAACTACAGCTACTAATACTTCCTACTATAATTACTGATAGCAAAATACTTTTACAGAATAAAAGTAGCACAATAAAAATGCTAGTATTATTTATAAATGCTTCAACGTTTAAACAAAAGGTTTTAGCATTAGCATTGCAGAAATATGGATGAAAGTAATGTGCTGAATTATCAGGGCTATTAAAGATTTATGGCATTTCAGATTGCAGTTATTTCCGTATCACCTTTCATCAGAAACGAAAAACTATTTTACAGTGACAGTAAACTGAATTTGCATGACCATCATGTGTTAAAGTGTTTTAACTGATTTAATTATATTTACTATATTGTAATTATTACAACATAGTACTTAAAAAAAAATAGTAATAAAGAATACAAATATATATATAAAAAAATTAATTATAAAAAATCAAATGCTACAATTACTTTAAAGATGCTATACTAGTTTTAATTAGTATTTTAAATAAAAAAAATTATTTACATTATATATATTTACATTTTTAAAATTAATAATAGTTGTATTTTTAGTACTCTTTATGCGTTTTGTCTGTTTTATTTTTTTATTCAGGCATACTTTATATTCATTTCAATGTCTTGTACTGAATTTTTATTTTATAATTATCTTTATTCAATTTAGTTGCCATGACAGATTTCAAATTTTAATTTAGCCTGCTTTTTATATAATAATATTTTTTTTTATTTTAGCTTTATTTAAATTGAAAAAAACAAAACAAAACATGTTTTCAGTATATTTTTAACAATACACCCAGGAGAATTATTCTTGAAAACGTCCATTAATTTATTTTCTGGAAAAAAAAGTTGCCTAGTATTATTTAAAATTGGGCATTCAATTAAAATATGTTTTATATAAAGATTTTACACTTTTTTTTTTTTTTTTTAAACAAAAACCCAGAGGAAGGCAATGTCAAACATAAGAGAAACTGATACAGCAGTAACTCAAACGCTGTCCGGAGAAGAAACACACGACATGAGAGTCATGGGGTTGAACTAAGGTTGTGAATGTTTGACCTGTGCCTTATCACTGAAATGCTAAGAGATTTCAGCCGTCAGCTTTGACAGACAACGACAAGTGAGGGTAATATTTCAGAGGCCTGCTTTAGATTACAGACAGTAATGTTCCTACTATAAACAGACACGCTCACACTTCCCTTACAGTATCCATCTCATGTTAATATTCATCTCTGGCTAACTGCAGACACTGTACACTGAACAAATTAATGTGACCTATCAAATGTTTCACAAATAAACCTGGATGGAGACAGAAATTATATCAACTAACAGCTTTCCCATAATTCCCACAGTAGTACAAGAAGATTGAGTGGCTGTAGACACTGTGTGGGTTCTTGTGTTACGCAAAAATCTAAATCAAGCTAATATTACCCATTTATTTAATAATAAAATAAACAAATAACACTTAGATTTATGTGAACTTTAGTGCAGTTTCAAAATCTAATGAAAACTACTAAACAAACATTTTATCCAATCTGTAACTCAATTCTCAGTTTTCATAATTGTCAAAAGCCAAATGCAATTGCATCTTCAATGCAGTTTTTATTTTTTACAAATTCCTGGTGATGCAAAATAGATGGTAAAAAAATATGCACACAATGACCAAATAATATCAAGATAGCCATGAATTGATATTTAGATCTTCCATACTTTCTGTACTGGTGCATCCATAGAAAGAAGCTGTTGTTGTTAAAACGTATTGTGCAGATCAGCGAGGTCGATGTTGTTCTTACCTAGTAACAGCTGAAAGATATAAAACAAGATTCCATAGACACTGTTTGGCTGGTTTACTGCACTGTCGTTCCCAAAAATGGTTCCCAACAGTCCAAATCCTCGACCATATCTACAGAAAAGATGAAAACACAAACAGAGAGAAATGAAATCAAACAACATGAGAGACTGGAACTAAAAATAAATACTAATATCGTGTGTGAGCACTCCGGGTTTCTCAAGGGAATACAAGCACATTATGACAGAATATTTGGCCTAAATCAAATCAAACAATGATCAAGCCAGCAACATATTAAAAGTTTCCTTTTATCGTGCGAATGGAGATTTCTGACCCAAATTGTTTGAAATTATACTAACAAAGAAGAAATGTGGTGGTTTCCAGTCACATCCAATTCTAGCATATGTACATACACAGCACACGTCAATACTAGAGATGCACCGATTGACCGGCTAGTGATCGGAGTGATCGGTGCAGATCTGTGATTCCCGGATTATGACTCGCCAACAGGGTTTGAGAAATCACAGACAAATGCCTAAAATAACAGGCAAATCGGTGCTCGTTCACACGAGTGACAATCACACACAGTGTGAATAATCAAAGACGCGATCTGAGAAAAATCGCAGACACCCGTGAGATATAAGCCATGCTAAATATCTGGACCTGTCTGCGATCTAAAATCATGCCTTGTTCTGACTGAATAACATCGGCGATTACCTACAGCCAATGAGAGAGCCCCATCCAGGGCAGCGGGATGTTGGGGGAGGAGTAACGAAGGTATAGAAAATAATTATACTCGTCCATAATCTTCTTTTCATTGCAAATGAGCGCATTTCGCTTGCTATAATTTTTAATAATAATAGTATAAAAACGCACAGTATGAAATGACCAAGCCAAAGCTTGTCCGCCACAGGTCAGCAGCCTGTACTATTCTTTATTAACTGGTGCCAATGCAGAAATGCTTCTCTTTGTGAAGACAAGCCTGCCTTTAATGTTCAAGTAATAGTATTTAGTACTAGCATTGTTATTTCTACCTGTTTTAAGAGAGTGCACTCGTTGTTATTAAGATATTGTTGTGAGACAGTCATGTAATTTAGGTTTAAAAAATTCTTCCATAATACTCATTGAGGAAAAGTAGATATTTGTTAAGCTTAGTTATTGTTAGTAAGTTGTTAGTTATATATTTTTACATATATATATATATATTTTTTTTTTCAAGGTGCAGATCACTGTCTTTTGTTGTGAGAAGATCTGTAACGTTTATTGATTTTTTATTTTATTATAACAAATTTTATAAGTTTGTCAGTATAACTGTAACTTATTTTATACCTTACAATGCACTTTATTTTTTATATTTTAATTATTTTGTTGTGAGAAGATCCTGTAAAGTTTAAGAATTGATTTTATTATAAAAGAAATTTAAATGACTATCATATGCTTTCATTACAGTTCGGAAAAAAAAAAAAAATCGGCCAAGAAATTTGCAATCGGTGCATATTACATTAACTTTTCATATTTTTCAACATTAAAATAATATCAATCATATAACTAACATTTCTCGTCAATCATTTGGGATTATTTAATTTTTTTCAAGTGTTTTCTGAAAATAAATAAATATCTTAAAGGGCTGAAAAATTCTATTTTTGGGGGCCTTAACTACGGATGACAAAATGGGACACATTTCAGCATTAAATAGTAAAATATAGAACTAAATGGACAATTATGGTTCATTTGATAAACATTTAACCCACTGCAACACCATTTCTAATGTTATGAGTGAACTTGTCTTGAACTCAATGACCTGGACTCTATTTACGTTTGACGTGGAGCTGGAACCCGATTCCTACGTCAGTCTCTAAGTGTTTGAAAAGCCTGAAACCTTTTCTATTAACTAACCTAGAAGAGGAAAAAGGTGTGTAACCCAACACTGGAGAGCAGCTTCCGTTTCATAACTTCCTGCCAATGGATTGGTCAAAGATCTAATGCTGCCAAACACCTGAGGTCATGCCCGATCTCCACCATATGTCCCAGCATTCCCAATGAAAGCATTTCTGCTCAGAAAACAAGTGTGTGCTACATAAATAATAATCCAAGTACAATAATGATTCAATGTCGCATTGCAACTTCAGGTCCTTGTATTCATAATTTCTCATGCATTCATTCGATTCACTAGCTACAGTTCAATTAATGAAGAAGCAGTTTGTCTAAACAAGCAAAACTGAAAACAGCATTCTTTCAATGTGATTTGTACATGACAAATGTAAAGGACACAAGACCCTGTATGTATGTTAGTCAATTGTTTATAATATGCATTATTACCCCAATGAGTATTCATATTAATGTATGAATGGCGATACATAATCCATCTATATATTATCCGATTTAGACTTAACGCTAAACCAAAGAATTGACTTGAATTAGTGCTGTACGATTAATCATATCGCAATTGCAATAGCAATGTCAACCTATGCGATTACATTACAGCAAATGTTGCAATTATGTTAAATAAATAAATTAGTGGATGTAACAAGACATTAATTCTTGCGTTCACACCAGACGCGAATGAAGCATTAAGCGCGAGTCATTTACATGTTAAGTCAATGCAAAGACTCAACCCAATTCAAACCATTTATATATCGTATCGCAAATCGCAATTTTGACCTTAATAATCGCAATGTGACATTTTTCCCAAATCGTGCAGCTCTAGAGTTAATATATTGCTTGATATATATTGCCCAGCCCTATATTAAAGCTTGTTAGACTTTTGAACGCTCAATTGAAACAGTGACAGAATCTTTAATATCTTTGGAAAGTTTCCATTGTACAAAACACGGTCATAATAGTAAAACAATTTTATTCTATTATAATGCACTGTGCAAAACCTCATTTAAGAGTGTAGTGTATCCAACACAACAAAGCCATGAGAAATCACGCTTGGCAGGTAAAGTCTGCATACCAGACAGGCATAATAAATTCTTCACATTTACAGGAAACACCTCACGAGACAGTATGTACATGTGTTGTGAGTATATGCTAGTCTCAACATGTGGGAAAATGATTAAAGCACCATGAGAGAATAACTACAACAATTCTCGTTCACTCACCACAGCCATTTCAAAAGATTCCTTAACTAGTTGAAAGCCTTCAACTAAACCAACCAGCTCAGAGATGAAATCACAACATTACAATGTTGATTAGAAAACAAAGTATGCAAATCAGATTCAAAGAAGTCGAATGTGTCACTAAACCACACACTGAACAACTGTACAATATCAAACCATGGACACAGAGTAAATCTAAACGGTCAAAAAATGTAAAGCAATAATATGAAACCATAAAAACAACAAACAATTAGCATATAATCAGTATGCATGCATATAACTAATTTAAGAGGTTAAGAAGGACAATGCCTCATGGGATTGGATGGTTGCTTTTAAAGTGATTTTCACTGTCAGAGACTGGTAAAGCTCTGTGCAGGATTGTGGGTAATGTAGTTCTTCACTGGGAATTTGGTTTACAAAATATGATTTCTGGATGTAAAGTTCGCCTTGGTGCTCACTGTAGATCTGTAAACATTATAAATAAAAACTAGGCCTATTTATTGGGAAAATAATATTTACTTCCACAACCAGACTGCTGCTCTCTGTAACGACGAACTAAGTTCTGATTGCATGAATAACACTGTTGAAAGTGTCAGCATGTCTGCATTTTTTAAGCTTTCTATGGAGCCCTATACTTTAAATATGAACTTTTACCGTTATGACACCGTATCAAACACGCTACGTACGTGCAGCCAGAGGCTGGCATGAATCTTGACTCTATCTTTGGTTTGTCTGGCAACTGCAGTCATTGAGATGATATATACAAACCAAAACCCCCTTGTGTTTCACTGCACAACATAACGTCTCTCACTTCCACAAGGCAGAAAACACTCAGAAATCCTTCACAAACCTTTTAGAAAGCGGCGCAGTCAGGACTCAATGATCAGTACAGAGCGGTTTCCCGATGGAGAGCGAATTAGATCTCGATCACCTCAAGCTGTCTGACTATCTGGAGTTGGTTCGGCTGCACAGAAAAGTCTTAAAAAACGTTGGTTCCCTTTAAGAGCGAGACCTTAAGCCTGATTATGTAATGCTCCTTAAAAACCTTCACCCGGCTGGAGTTTAGTTTGGTTGTTTTCCCTGCAGACCGCCTGCTTTATCAGAGGACCGCTGTGAGCAAACAACACAATCAGCAGCTTTCTGAAGCAATTCGATACACTCAAACATGCAAAAGCATAGCCACTTTATCTACGTGATGGTAATAACACAAGTAAGCGTGATAGATGATGCTGTCCTATTTATTTTATGACGAGTGGGCACATCTACAGATCCACAGATAAAGTGGGAGACTCTATTAATACCAGATCTGCAAGACACATCCGTCAGTATCATGTCATCTCAATATGCCACAGAATTGCATAAAAATATCAGAAATCATCCCTTAGGACAGCTGATCTACGCTGATAAGACCTCGGTAAGCATGTGATCTGTTTTCCATAGAACTTCAAAGTGAAATTCTCCAAAAGCGAGTGAACTTCACATGACTGTCTTGAAAATCATATTAACATTTTTTCCCCCTCCAAGCGAATTAATTCAACGACAAGTTAAACGAAAGAAGTGGTTTTGTTATTGCTGAATCAAGAAAGGGAAAACACTGTTTAATAAACAAAGCACCTTTAAACTGCAAACATTATTATAAATTGCGCTAAATAACCTTCACCAGCTTTATACATTTAGCCTAAATTGCAATTTAGTGTATATATCCAACACACTAGTTAATATAGTGTATAAAATAAATTAAAACATACATATATATATACATATTTACACACTCACTACTAAATATATAGATTAAAATTCATAATTAGTTTACATAATTATACAATTAATTACACTAAACTAACTACATATATTAATTTCAATTAATATTTAGTGTATGAATATATATTTCAATACACACACACATATATATATACACACACATACAGACACACACTCACATATATATATACACACACACACACACACACACACACACATATATATATACATATATATATATACACACACATATATACACACACACACACACACATATATATAAATATATATATATATACACACACACACATATATATATACACACACACATATATATATACATATATATATATATATATATATATATACACACACACACACACATATATACGCACACACACACATACATATATATATATATACACACACACACACATATATATACCCACACACACATATATATATATATATATATTATAAATATAGTAAATACTTTATTCTATTAAATTCTAGATTCTAAACTAACTAAATACTACCAGGATAACTTGATCATTCAGATGAATTGCTAAGTTACTCCATTAATAGTTTAATGATGTGTAAGGGTGGATCCTTCAGTAATAAAATCAGGAACTGGTGTCTCAAACAAATCACTCGGATTTCAAAGGTTACTAAAACAAAGTTGAAGCCTGATTCAATGAATGCTCTTCTTCTGCTCACTTCTCAGCCACATACATCAATAAAACGATTACTGATTTTCTCCTGCATTGAAAGGGTCTGTTAAATCTTCAAAACATGAAGAAACTAAATCTGACAGGTATGAAACAGCCTGTTGTACTCACACAAGAGATGTGCTGTTAACTGAAGATGCTAATTAGCCAGTGGCTTTGATTTTCAGCAGTACATTAGCCCAGTCCAGTTCATTAGAGAATAGATGTACGTGAAATTATATTAGAATATACGGCATTGATCACACTGATACGGAGCTCATTCACTCATTAGCACTGTTAGCATTAGCTGCTATCGCACTATTCACAAGACAAAAGCCACATTCAAAAGCAGCTTTAAAATTACGTCATTTAATTCATATTAATGTCTCTATTTGCGTCAACCCAGAAGGCGTTTCTAGAAAACACCATAAATGTGAGACGGATATTATATTTTAGCATCTTTTCAGTCAGTAAGCGGCCCGGAGCGACCCCCCGGCTGTGTGTCAAAACCTAGGGAGTTCACTAACTAGACAGCACTTTCAGACCGCCAAAAGCGCATTTAAACTGTGCAACGATGCCGAAACACCCTGAAGGGGTCAAACCCTGGTTTCTGAAGGCTCGAAGCGCCTCTGACAGCTGCAGACGTTGTCTAGCTAGGGAACTCGCTAGGTTTTGACACTCTGTCTTACCTGGACGTGAAGACTTTGGAGCAGCTGATGGAGCTGCTCAAGTCGCACATGGCGCGGTAGTTGGCGTCGCGGTTTTTTTCCCTCTCCACATGGAAAGCGTACAGGGATAACAGGATTCCTGAGAGACACACGAGCAGCCGCACTATCCGCTCCCAGCGAGGGGTGGACACTCGCAAGACGGGCGCCGCCATTTTTTCCCGGCCTTTGCACGAACGCGCGCAGCCTCCCCTGCCTCAACCGTTGGGCGCGCGACGTGGAAAAGCGTCGGGACGTGTCACAACGTAGGGGGCGTGGCCACTTGGTTTTGTTTTGGCGGGGGTGTGGTCTGCTCGCCGGGGCGTGTCCATCGAGCGTCTCGCCATTCTTGTGTCAGTGGGGGCCATTGTAATAGTACAGATTCAGTTATCTATTATTGTTTTCTAATTGCACACCCCATGTCGTAAAAGCAGAGAGAGAGAGAGAGAGAGAGAGAGTGAGGGAGAGAGCTTTTGCTTTAGATTATAGGCTATAACGCACAATAAAAAATACAATAAAACACTATGAAATATTATTACGGTTTAAAATAATATTTTCAGTGTGAATATGTCAAAATGTAACTTATTCTTGTGATGCATGTGAGCTGAATTTGTAGCATAATATAACATAATATGCATTGTTACTGTTTTTTATTCATATATGCGTGTATTGAATACTACAATTGTCTCTGATCATGCATAACACCACGTGTTTATGTCATTCAAGTTATCTTGTAACCGATAACCCAGAGATAAAAATGTATTTGATTCATAAGACATATTTGGTGTCATAATAAATATAATCAGAGCAGATTAGTAACAAATTGTAGTCTGTTACTGATTCCAAATTGCATGACCAAGAATTTAGCTGTTTGAGCTAATGGGAATCTAAAAAGTGTATTTGTGGTATTCTCCCATTCACTGCTCTCAAAGTTTACCCAACTATGTGTGAAAAAGTCTAATAGTGAGAAGTAATCAGTTATGAATAATTTATCGCTATTGTGTGCATGTAATCAAGTTTTCAATAAAAAGTAACTGTAGTCTGATTACAAGTATTTCCCAATGTAACTTAGTCTAATTACAAGTCAGTAATGACAAAATCTAGATAACATGCTACCCAGCTTTGAATAAAATATTTTATAATATTAAATATGTCACCCTGGACATCAAATCCAGTTATGTAGCACATGTATATCTGTAGCAATAGACAAAAATGTGTCGTATGGGTGAAAATGATCAATTAAAAATGATGGATTAAAATTATTTTTGGTTTATGCCAAAAATCATTAGGTTATTAAATAAAGATCCATGAAGTGGAGTTTCCTACCTTAAACATATATATATATATATATATATATATATAAATTGATTATTGACATGCATTGCTATGAACTTTATTTGGGCCACTTTAAAAGCGATTTATTTATAATATTGCACCCTCAAATTTCAGATTTTCAAAATATTGTCCCTAACAAACCATACATCATTGGAAAGCTTATTTAATCTAATGTATAAATCTCAGTTTCAAACAACTGAATGGTTTTGTCATCCAGAGTCACATTTATTATAACAGTATATTAAATATATCATATAAATCTGCAACACTTTTCTTCTTATATTATCTCATGATGTCTCAGTTTCTATTGTCCAGTCATGAATTCAAGTGCACTGTATTATATGAATTATACTGTATGTTGCACTTTATATTATGTAACAGACATTAAACAGCTTGCTTTTGTTCAAATGACATAATTATGTACTGCACATATTCATAAAGGAAACTATGTGAAACTACACTGCCACATAGTGGCGACTGCTTTAGTTTTTTGAGCTTCCTGATACGATAGCAGCTTGACTTTAAGAAAAAATGCGAAACATGTTGTGACAAAATAAATTTTTTTAAACGTATACTTTAGTGAAAAATACTTTACGTGCAGACAGTTTGGAGATGCAGGATAGAAAGGGGTGTTAAGGTGTTGGGAAACAACCTTCTGTCAGCAGATCTGTGTCTCATTAAAAAGTGATATAACTTGCGTGTGTTTTGATTGTCTCGGGCATTATATGAAGTTAGAATATGCAATATAAACTTTTGAATTGTTTCTCTATTCGGTGGAAATTAACACAGCACAAAGGAATACATATTCATTTAAATACAGAACGCTTTTAGAACAGTACATGCAAAAGTGCATTGCTTTATCTGATAACAGCAAGAACTCATTTCTAAAGATTTATATTTATAAAGTATAGGTCGACTATGTAGACAAAAATAAAGTCAAGCGATCATGCCAATGCTTTGTGTATAGTTGTATGGAACATTATTCAGTAGGCTAATAAATATTTGCAAAACAAAACAAATTTGGCTTCATTTCAATTGCAATCTTTTGCATTCAAGTGTTCACATGTTAATAGCACTTGTGTAAATACAAAGGAAAATGCGGAAGTGAGCTTTGTTTTGCATGGACGCACGGCTAAAAACAGCCCGGCCGTCAGCCAATCACGAGTGCTTAAAATAACGGATCGCACCAAGACGCAGCCAATCACAAGCGAGCAGGAGCTCTTCGCCAATCACCGAGCAGTTATACAACCCACGTGATGCTGGTCTTTAAGAAAAGCGCGTGACAGCAGCCTTGTTTACTCACAGAAGAGAATCGCAGGGGGAAGAGCTATTCTTATTCTAATCAACATGGCCACCGACATCGACAGATTAGTGTCTTTTGAGGAAGCCAGTTACGACGAGTATGAGTATTATAACCTGGAGGAGTATTCCTGCCATGCTGGAGGAAAAGGCAGAACTAAGAAGGAGATCGGAATGAACACTAACCGCCATATTCCAGCAGGACACGAGAGAAAAATAGCAGGGAAACTGCAAAACAGTGAAATAAAACGCAGGAGAACCAAGAGCTCGTCCTCCTGAGGAAATATCTCGAGGTGAGAATGATGATCCATGTGATTGTTCTTGCGACATGTCTAGCCAAGTCCTCCGCCCTCTTTGTGCATCAACTCCCATTTTATGCAACCTTCATCCAGTTTTCATGAGCAGCAGAACACACTGTTCATGTCTTTGATGCTGTATATGTGCATTTTATTGTGAATATTATTTTTTTATGTCTTTTTCTGCCTTGCAGATTCAGGCCGCACATACTGGAGATGGATTGATTGAAACCGGATCGTGTTCCAAATGTCTGTTTTGCCTTTTCCTGACCGACTGATTGTTGGTGTCACGTGACGCGCGACGTCATTGAACTGGAGGCGCAGCCGCCGCGGTCACGTGACGCGCTGCAGCAGTTGTGACGCGAATAGCGCGCGCGTGCATGTGTGTATTTGGGTGTTCCTGTACATGGTGTCACGTCTTAAACGTTCACTGACTTAAGAAATGTGTTCAACTGAAGGAAATGAGGTGTTCTTATAGAGATCAGAAAACTTGTTCACTTCTGTAATTGATGATACATGATAATAAATACATTTGCATACTTCTCATTGCGGTTTTGCATTCTTTGTTTTGAATAAGCATCTGAATATTCATCTTTTTCAATTGAACATGGAAATTATGTTGTGACTGTCAAGGGTTTAAAGAAGATAATATGAGTAAATGTGTTTAACAAGATCATCAGGTTATTAAAATAATTGTAATATTTAAGTTAAAATCTTTATTGGGCTCACTGTATGAAACTTACTATAGGATTTTCAAAAGAAAAACATTAACCTTTTAAATTTTTTATAAATAAGTTACATTTTACAGAAAACAACTTTAATATGTTAAATTTGCCTCTATATCTAATTAATCGATTACATTATCTAATTTTAAGTACCACGATATCCACGACTGCACTTTCAGCTCTCTTGACCTCCATGTGCTGGAATTGTAAACAGCCAGGACTAAAAATAGCTACAAAAATATAATATCTATGTTCATCCTGTGACAAACCTCTAAATAGTCAGAGCAGTAACCTGTATAGTTATTTTATTTACCTAAACCTACAATAAATTAACTGATATAGATAGATACTTGTGTGCTAAAATAACGACCAACTGATAATAGAATTATAAAAACTGCACAAAAAATCCCTTTCTCTGTCTTTACAAATGAATTCCTATTTTGTTCCAAACCCCATCATCTTATTAGAGCACAAATGTGTTGAAAATACACACACGAAAGCGTAAACATCCGAATTCAAATAGTTTTAATCAGTCACACGGTGTAAATCTGCTGCATCACAAAAAGCCTCCTCTGCTCATGCTGTAATGGAAAGTCTTGATCCTAAACGTGTGTGCTGCTGGCACATCCTGTGCACCAGAAAAACCTGAGTGATCACATTTTATCCGTCTCATTTCATGCACTGCATACATAGATCATCAAAAACATTTTAATACATATGGTTTTGATACGATTTGCAAAATGAAGCAGATACAAGAATTGGTATGACTAATGTGCATCTGATATGCTTTTGTTCTCCATACTAGAGAGTGGCATGCATTACATTAATATACTGTATGTCATCATCTGATTCCTGAATTCTAAAATTGGCATTGGAATTAATTCGCTCTACATCTATGCAGTGTCTCAACATGCTGCACTTAAGAGAAAAAACCTAAACTATTTCAGGTTGTAGATGAGCTATCAGTCTGTGTTTAAGCACTTGTGGTTGTGGATCACCAACTAAATGCATTTAATATTTACACGCTTCAGTATAAAAGTAGAGTCGTGGCATGCACTGTACAGATGATCAGTGCACAAACACTGAGAACACCTTATTCATGAACAACTCATCAATGAATCTTCTGAAAAAGGTCACATTCTCATCATAATTCACATTCGTGTCATTACTGTAATGTTAGAAATAATGATATACTGTGTATATGTAAAGTTCCTTGCATTACAATAAGCAAAACTGGAAAATGATCGCATAATGATGCTCAATTTTTCCATTATCATTATGATATGTATTATAGTAACATTTTATATTTTGCTGTGCATTTTTTTGTATTTTGTATATTTCTATTAATGTACATTTGTTTTTATTTTTTTTTCAGTTTTAGTTATTTTAGGATAAATTAATCTAAATCAGAAATGAAACAACTAGCTGAAAGAAAATTATATATAGTTTTTTTATTTTATTTTGAACTATCTTTAATTTATTGTTTTTAGTTAATTTAGTACATTAAGTTACTTTAAGAAATTATAATTTTCTTTAAATATTTTATTTTATTATTTTTCTAAGCTGTATAGTATTAGTTAACTACAACAGCTCTGTCTAATTAACAATTAGGCTTAATTTGCTTAATGCAAAATATATTTTTTGAGAAGAAATATGGCCCAGACATCACAATACTGACCTCCAGCTTCATTCACACATATCTATATTCATGTGAACATATTCAGAGGTAAACGTGATCCCGAATCACTCCTACTCTTAAACGTACAGTCATGACAAATGCACTGACCTAAACACAAAAAACGCATGCAGACATTCGAGGACCTGAATTTCATACAATCAGACTTCAGCAGTTTGTAAAAGAGCTAGAAACAGACTTATAGCAAGTAGAAAGGACTCATTCACTTCTAGAAAAGTTAACAAAGCAAAACTCTTTGGCCAAAACTGCCTGTTGCATATCGAACCCAGAAAAAGCAAAGCGCTCCAAACATTTTTGTGAAAAAGCTCAGTTTTTACACAGTATGCGTCAGTAGGTGAACAGTTGGAGCGCTTGACTTTTTTCTTCCTATCACGCAGTCTTCAGAAACGCTGAATGTGGAAAGCGTTAGCTCTTGATGGCGCGTAGCTTCCGACGGAAATACTCGGGCGCAGCTTCCTGCAGCCAGTCGGCGTCCACCAGACACAGATCCCTCATGTAGCAGCGAGAGGTGTGCAGCAGCTCGTTAAACACCACACAGGCGGGTTTGGCCTGGAACAGCACGGAGGAGGGGTGGATGGCCACCGGCTGATGTGTGTCTAGAGCCACATAAGAGCCGTCCGGCTGCAGCTCTGCCGCGTTCATGAACAAACCGTGAGCCAGACAGCGCCGGACATTCGCCAGGTCCGACAGAGACGACTCCAGCTTCATGTTCATCTGAAGAACACAAGAGCACAGGCACTTCATCATGCATGTGAATCTTGGGACGTTTCATTTGCATGTCACTAAGAGAAAATATTATAGATTTTATATTCATATTCCGTTTTACATGTCTATGTAGTCTATGAGAAGGTTTAAAATGTCCAAACGTACAGTGGTATTTCTGGGCTGAGATCTATTATGTTTTATTTCTCAGCGGGTGAGCCTCCACAATGGACAGAAATGGAATCTCATGATTTGACCCTACCTCTACCCTCATATATATGTTCGGACAAAAAAAAAAATGGTAAGACAGATGATAAAGATATGGTATGATGTACAAAATTACTTAAAACAATCACATTTATCATCTCAATACAGTCCAATTTGGGGGAATCAGTTCTTTGTACCAGGGAGAGAGGATGCAACCTTTAAATTGTGGGAATCGAGAGGACTTAAAATAATTCAAGATTTATATCTGACAGATTCTGATACCATCAGTGGCAGTTCTACTTTGAATTACTCCCTGGGCGAGACCCCCTTTTTTATTCTCACTTTTAAAATTTCAAATAACATCAGAAAAACATTTATTTTCATGGTGCCATAGAATGCATTGAGAGAATATTTGAAATTGTTCTCTGATATGTACATAGAAGGTATGTAGCTTAGGTAAG
>JAUMHQ010000053.1:27157509-27173861 GCA_032361165.1 Enteromius paludinosus
AGGAAACGATGGTGTTTGAGACTCACAGTATGTTATGTCCATGTACTGAACTGTTATTATTCAACCATGCCAAGCTACATTCAGTTTTCCATTCTATGGCACCTTTAAGTTCTGCATTGTTATCAAGACTCGTTGTTTGAATGGCACACTGAGACATGACATCATTCATTCAACCAATGGGGCGATTTGGGGTTCGTCCAATGACAGATGGGGGTGTGTTGTAAGCGTTCATAAGTTTTAAGGTCTGGTCATTACTCTGAAAAGTTTGTCTGCTCACGTGTTCGTTTGGATAGAAAGAGTTTTAATGTTGTCACTGTCCTGGGCATGCTGGGAAATCGATGCTTGTCTATCACATCTCATTATAAGAGGGGTGAGGTGCTCGTATGAGGAAGTGTACGTTTGAGAACGATTAGATCCGCTCTGCTAAAGGAGATTACAGCCGTCTCACCGTAATCCACTCTTCATCACTGTACCCACACCAGATAAACACTCAGCGTACGCTCCCTTCATAGTGTGCACGCGGGGAACAGTCTCTCTCGCGGTGAGGCATGTGACGTGAGTTAAAATGGGCTGATTCTGTGATTTTCAGACTGATTTCTAGGTGGCAGGCGTGTTATAGGGCGTCTTTTTAGGGCTGTTAATATTTGATGGCACTGGCTGATCGCTCACAACAGCTTCTGCGAGTGTGTGTGTGTGTGTGTGTGTGTGTTGAGGTTAATCAGTAGCTGGTGGTCAGTCTCTGTAGTAAACAGCTCCTGAATGCAGACTAGTTCTGATTGTGCTGCGGTTGGATAAACTGGAAAACATGCCGTGAGTTTATACTCTCTCTTCAAAAATGTAGATTTTTTTCGTTGTTTTTAAATGAAAAGAGGCGTTTAATTACTGTCTGCATGTTCTGTTTTTAATGCGTTTCAGTAAATACATTTTTAAAACATTCAGTATTGTGTAAATATTAAGGAAAAATTATTTTAATATTATATTCATTAAGAAATACTTGTTAATTATGTCACTTCTATGCTTGTTTTATGCTAATTTCTTTGGTATTGCACTTTAAGTAGCAAGTCATTGTATTTTTAATTGTTTTTTTATACTACCATTTTAGTTTGTATTTTATTTTATTCTTTTTTACTGTATGTTTAGTGTTATTTACTTTATTTTGCACATGAAATGCATAACTATGTAGTTTGTTATTGGTGCATTTCGTTATTAATGCTAATAATCAATTTTTTTTTTTTTTTTTTTGCACATGAAACGTATAACTAAGTAGAAAGTTATTATGATGAATTGTTATTATTATTGTTATATTGTTATAAATTATTATTTTTTTGTTTATTTGTGTGATTTCTGCACATCATGAAATACATGAATGCAGATATTCCAAGTTTGTATTAGTAAAAGTAATTAATTAGAGTATATGTATATATGCTAACAGTCTCTTTTATATGGTTTGTTTGTTTGAATGGGCTGAAAGAAGAACATATTAGCTGATATTTTGATGTTGGGGGCGGGGTTAGTTGTTAATTAACCAATGGCAGAAAGCTGCCATGTTAAAAACCTGTTTGAAAACAGTCATTATTTTATCTCATTTGAACAACACACTGCTTGAAAAGACTTTTTATTATTAAGAGACATATAAAGATCATTCAGTAATTGCTCTGAGTTAAGTTAGTGGTTCAGGAATTATGGGAGTGTTTTGTCTGAAATGAAAACTAAACATGTTGATAACAAACAAGCACTTTTAGCACTTTTTGTGTCTTCACTTGTCAGACTACATGAGCTCTGTCATGATGATATTGTGTTGTGTGAATTACCCAGCACTCCCTGGTGTTGTTTTTGAGCATGATTGGGGTCATTCCCATCAGTTTTGAGTGAGTGACGCATACTCTTGTTTGTATTGAGTGTGTTTTGGCAGAGCTGTCGGGTCACTGACACACTCCTGTCCTTGTTTGGGTCAGCGGGTCTGAGAGTATCGACTGCTGTCAGCCGACACAAGCATGAGTCTCATCAAGATCTGTCTTAATGCAATCAGAATCATGTTTGGCCTAGAAAAATAAAAGTCTAGTTTTAGATTTCACATTTTTTTCACAAAAATGAAATGCATTTTAACCAGAAATATTTTGACATTTGAATATTATATATTACACTTATTTTTCATGGTGGGGTGAAATAGTATTTAGCCTAATTTATGCTAACGTAAACAAGCCAGTTGGATATTCATGACAAAAAAAGCTGTATTAAATGCTCATTGTGATACTTTTTTATCTTCTGGGATGAGTTTTTTTTTAGTAAGTCTATATAGTTTTATTAATGATTATTTAGTTTGTTATATTGCTTATGACCCTAAATTAGGCTTAATTTTATAATGCAGCATATGATTTCTTCTTAGGGAATGGTTTTATTTTGATATGTTAAAAAACAAAAAGACAAATAAATTGAATATATTTTTTTGTATTGGTTTTAAATGTCTTTTTGATGTAGTTTTCTTCTTTCTGTTGGCTCTGCTGCTGCTGAAGCATTAATAATTATTGATTTTTCTTCTGAAATGCGTGTTTCTGAGCGCAGACGGATGTTTCTGGAGATCTCATGTCTTCTAAACATGCAGCTGGTTGTTATGCAGGTTCGACAAAGACGTTCAGTGTGTCTTCATAATTACATTTGATGACTGCAGCAGCAGCAGACGGTGAATATGACCGTCTCCGAGTCTCACCTTCATTAACGCTCACGGAGCTAAATGTTTGGGACTTTTCCACCAGGCATTATGGGAAAGTTTTCGATTTGGTTTCATTTCTCATCCATCATAATTCATGATAGAAACGTGAATGACTCTTATTGGAGCGTCAGTTCTTGGTGAGGATCGACTTCTTTGTCGTTTTTCATTCTTAATGCAAGTGTGATGTTTTCTACACGCGTCACTGTCTCTTTAAATGAGGACATGGCTCAGATCTGTGCTTATGGAGAATGTTTATGAATACACTGATCATTCAGTACTACGGAGGAGTAGTGCTATGGTAATTTAATCATATTCATAATCTACAAGACCTGATTTATTGATTGAGTTATTGTCTGCGAGACTGTTTCAGTTGGTCCTTTAATTTTACACGTGAAATGCAGTACTAAGTAGCTGTTTATTAGTACTTTTAGTTATGAATGTTTTATTTTTATAGTATATGGTTGTAATTTTTTTTAAGCTTTTCTTGTTACAGTGTAATTATATATTTAATTACTGAGTGATAGTTTAGGATAGGTTAGGATCAGGGTTTGGTTTAGGGTTGCTTACATGTAGTTATGTGTAATTAAGTGTTATTATAAAATTAAGTACATGTGACACCTTAAAAAAGAAGTCTTACCTATTTTTTTTTTTTTTTTTTTTTTTTTTAAGGTTTATATGAATTTTATTTATATACATTTAATTAATTTTTTTCTGCATTTTTTTAATTTTCATTATTTAAATTTATGTTATTATTAAATTATATAATATATACCTGTTTGAAAACAATCATAATTTTTTTTTATAGTCTTATTAGCCTTTTAATGTCTATAGTTGTAATTTTTTTTTATATTTTTTAATAATATTAATTTTTATTTCATTTAAGATACTTTAGTACATCAGTATGTATGTATATGTTTTTGTTGGTTTTGTTAATTGATATTTTTAAGTAATTAGTTTTTATTTTAAAATAACTGTTTATTTTAGTTAATTTAAATAATAAAAATAATCCTTGGCCACTAGCTGAAATCAAATCATTTTCAGTTATTGTTCATTTTACTGTAAAGAGTCTGTTTCTTTTTTTTTCTTTTTAAGTTTATTTAACTCTAATAACCCTTCTGTGATTCTGACCTTTATTTTGTTTGTCTTCCAGGGCGGCTGTGTGGATTCGACCAATCAGAGTTTGGCTCTCTTGTACATGACGTTAGGTCAGCAGGATGTGTCTAAAATGCTGCTAGGACCCCTCTCACCCTACACGTGAGCGTGCACGCACACACACACACACACACACAACCGTGACATTTCTTCCAGGGATCTGACATCAGTATCACATCTTCAAGTGAACATAAATTACGAAAATAATCAAAAGTCATTTTAAACTGCTTTGCAGCTTCTCCATGGGATGCAGAAAGACTATCTTTTCTTTTACTGTTAGCTCGGTGCTGTTTGACATGGATGCTCTTCCATTTTTTTATGTTTACATATATTTGTGGCATCCTGAACTCTTTTTTTTCCAGCAGTAATACTGGTGTTGTGTTTTAAGCTTGGATCTGGATCCAGCAGCTGTCTCTCTGCCGTCATGAATTGTCCATTTTCAGTTATCATGGTACCGGTGCTGTGTGCCTGTCAAGTACAGTACTATGATAACTGAAGATTGACGGTGCCAACACGTGCCTCCAGAGACCGACTTCAGAAGTGTGCAGGAGAAAGGAAATGAGAAATGTCTTAAAATCGGTTAACATTTTATTTCAAGCACAAATGTATTTGAACTAGAACTATATTAACCCCCGTTTTTTGGTATTTTATTAGTATTTGACATTATATTAACACTGTTAATAATGTGGTTTTGAATACTGCTGTTTTCTTTAGATCGGACTAATTGTACAAGGGTAATGACTGGGATTTGTTCTTATAGAAACTGTTTTCTGTGCAGGATCGAGTTCCTGAGACACGTCCGAGACTACTTTCAGATCATGTTCAAGATCGAGCAACAGCAAGCGGAAGAAGATGAACAGAAAGGAGGAGAGAAGGTCCTGATGACGTGTGTCGGAGCCGGATACAGCAACATCAACAAAACCATCAAATAAAGACTCCAGTGTCTCCTTAGGACCCCAGATTTTGTGTTCTACTCAGTGTTTTATAGAGTTTTTGTATTTAACAGTGGAAGGATGGCATTCCCGTATTCTTTGATAAAGAAGCGTCTGCTGAACAGTGCTTTTGTACCGCTTTGAGAGGCATTTTTGTGTTTCACAGTGCATTTTCAGATGGAGGTGCGAGTAATAAACGCATGTGCCGTTTCTTTGCTGATCTCTGCGTTTCTCAGCCGTTTGGTATTCTCCAGTCATTCTGCATTTCTGCACCTCAGGGTTCCTCAATCCCCCTGCAGTACACCAGACTACAGTCACAGGGACGCTTGACCTTACAAAACCACTGCTGTTAAAAGTGATTCCAGAACCAGAATAGTAAGGGTTTGACTGGTGTCGGTTGGACTGAGGTCAACTACACTAGGGTTAGAACTAAAACTGTAAAAAACGCTTTCATTTGTTGAAATAAAAGACAGAAATAAAAGGATTTCAGCTAGTTGCTGATGCTACACTTCTCCTTTTAATTTTAACTTGATGCACTGAAATAAAGATTGCTGAAAATTATATAATGTAGAAGAAAACACAACAAAATAAACTTAACACAAATTAATTATAGCTATAGATATCTACACCCCCACACACATATATATATAGAGAGAGAGGTATTTTATAAAAATTAAGACAAATACTAGTAAAAAATTAAAATGTGATAAAAAAAAAATTCTTACGCCAGTTTTCATCAGAAAATGCAGCTGTGTTTAAACATTTCAGCGTGACTATTGCTTAACTAAGACTATTGAAATAATAAAATATTAAATAAAACGTAATATTGCCTTAAAAAATACATTTAGGTTGAAGCATAAAAATTACTAACTGGAAATATTTAAAATTACAAATGGCAAAAACAAACTGACTAAAAATTACTTTAAAATTAAACCTAAATAAATATATATATAATTTGATTAATATTAGAGGAATAGTTCAAACAAAGCTCTTTTGGGCCACCATTGACTTCTATAGTATTTTTTACCTGCTATGGAAGTCAGTCTGGTTACTAATTCTCTTTAAAAGATCTTCCTTTGGTTTGGCAGAGGTTCTTACAGATCTGGAAGTACTTGAGGGTGAGTAAATGAAGACAGAATGTTCATTTCATTAATGTTAATACATATTATTGGTTACTGAAGTCCCTCTCGTGTTTTCTGTGAAATCTGACCCGTCGTTTCCTTCAGATCCATCAGCCGCTCTTCTGTTTCCTCGGCTAATGTGAGAAATGCTCTTGAACCGCTGATGTTTTTGTTCTGATCTCTGCTCAGGCATTTTTTTAAAAGCTTCCTTTTATTGTCTTTGGCTTGGTTTTCTCTTCTGATACTCGTCCGTTCTCCATCAGACCTTTATAGTGAGGTGGCCTTTATTCTCTCAGAATAGAGTTGCGCAAACGACTAAATATTGACAGATGATCAGCAGCGATTTCTCTGAATGGAATAGTCATGCTGGAAACACATGCGAGGTCAAAGGGCAACCCATAGCCGAGACACTTCACATCTTAGATCTGAGTGAAAGAAATATTCTTATTAAATACTTTGTTCTTTATATAGTTGAATGTGCTGACAGCAAAATCACACACAATTATCAATGGAAATCAAATGTATTAACCCATGGAGGTCTGGATTTGGAGAAACACACTACAGCTGATCCAACTTTGATGTACTGTCCTTTAAAACAAGTCCAAATGATGCTCAGTGGTGTGTGTGTGTGTGTGTGTGTCCTCCACGTGCCTGTATGACCTCCCAACAACACCTGGGCATGCTCCTGATGAGGTGGAGGATGGTCTCCTGAGGGATCTCCTCCCAGACCTGGACTAAAGCATCCGCCAGCTCAACATGGTGTTGGTGGATGGAGCAAGACATGATGTCCCAGATGTGCTCAACTGGATTTAGGACTCAGGAATGAAGGGCCAGTCCATAGCATCAATGCCTTCGTCTTGCAGGAACTGCTGACACACTCCAGCCACATGAGGTCTAACATTGTCTTGCATTAGGAGGAACCCAAGAGCGCTCATCCAGAAACAATCTCCAGCATGTTCAGTTGTCAGACAGGACTGGAACTACAAATGGGACTGGCTTCTGTGATCAGATGAAACCAAAAAATTAGCTTTTAAGCAGCAATCACTCACTGTGTTTGGTGAACACAGGGATAAAAAGTACTCCATGTGTACAGTCAAGTATACTGCTGTGTTTTTGATGTTGTGGGTCTATATTTCTGCTTGTTTAGACACATGACATCATGGACGCTATCAAATACTAGCAGATAACAAATCAATAATTCACTGACTCTGTTAGAAATCTTCTAATGGATCATGGTTGGGTCTTCCATTGGGACAATAATCCAAAACAAACATCAAATAAACACAAGAATTAGTTACTGAGCACAAAATGAAGCTTCTGCCATGTCTGTCCTAACTAAAGAGGAGAAGCATCATGGAGCTGGTGATCTGAAGGATCTGGAGGGATTCTGGATGAAGGAATGCTCTCTTTTCTCTTATCAGGTGTTCTCCAAACTCTTCAGGCTTTACAGGAGAAAACTTGGGAAGTTATCTTGGGAAAAGGACGTATCAATAATTGTGGCCAACATGTATTGGAGAAAAACATTTAATTTCATCAGGAGTTTTTCTCCCATTTTCAATTGTTTCATTTCAATGATAGGTTAGAATTTTGTAAAATTTTTAATGAAAGATCAAAAGGATAAACAATGCAGATTTATTTTCACAGACACCTTTGCTCAGATTTCCCAAGGGTGCCAATAATAGTGGAGGCCACTGTATATGATAAATACATGTACACAGTATAAAATATATTTAAATAAAAAAATATTTTGGATGTGATTAACTGGTGTGACAGCTCTAATAAATAATATTTAAAAAAATCAGGGAAAACGCATTTAAGATTAAACATAAACATTAATATATTTTAGATATTAATTAGTGTTGTCAAATGATTCTTGCGGTTAATCGCATCCAAAATAAAGGTTTTTGTTTACATAATATTTATGTGTTGTGTATGTGTATTATGTACAGTATAAATACAAAAATACAGTATATGTTTTGAGAATACATGTATAAATTTATATTTATGTCATTTATGTATTTATTTTTTTTCCTGAAATATATTTTATGTATTTATATGTACATAATAAATATACACAGCACACACAAATATGTAAACAATAACTTTTTATGGATGCAATTACTCATTTGACAGCACTAATATTAATACAATTGTATTTAATATTACAATAAAAAAAAAAATATATATATACACGTATGTGTGTATTATAGCATTTAAAATAAATATATATATTTCTTTTAATAAAAAGACATTTTTATTTAAAATCCGAGAGCAAAAAAATTAAATAAAATTAAAAAGTTAAATAAAATAAATGCACATTTATTTACAATAACAATAAACCTTTTTTTAGTCTTTTAAATGGACAGTATAATATTGTTATACTGTTGTATTTTACAATATGTAAGCTAATTAAAAAGTGCATGCAGTTTTATGTGAAGTGCTGTGAAGTCCAGCGGTGTGCTGACGGTGTGTGGAGCGGGTGTTCATGATGGCGGCGGCGGCAGCGGCAGCGGAGGAGAGCGGCAGCAGCGACTCGTGCAGCACCGCGGAGGAGGAGCGGGTCCGGCGGCTCTTCCAGACCTGCGACGGGGACGGAGACGGCTTCATTAACCGGTCAGAAACCTCCGCGAACTCACTCTGACGGGTTTACGTGCAGAATTATAACTCCGGAGACTCGGTGAACTGAGCAGCAGCGGGACAGGCGCGGTGCGAGCCGACTCTTTCAGTTTGTAGGAACGATCGCCATGCAGCGATATTACGATTTAATTCACGACAAGAGGCCACAACAAACTTATTAACGCGTATAAAATCGATTTGGAGGCTCGGGGGTTGTCAGAGGTGTGTTAGTTTGGGGCGTCGGAAGTGACAGGAAATGTTTCATCCTCATCCGCTAAACTTTGGCGATTGTTGCTGTTTCTGAGCTTGTTTTACTCTTGATAGTTTGTGGTGGTGTTGGCGGGACGTTTTGCGTGCATTTCGGTAATTTGGTGAATTAGAGTGATTCTGGAGAGGTGATATTGATAGCAGTCACATGTTGTGGCATCAGAACTGTTTGGCAAAAACGTTGTTTTTTTATTTTCTAAAAAAGACAACAAGCATGCTTCTATGTGTTAAAAAAAAAAAAAAGGTTAATATCGTTAAACGTCATGCATCTGCTCTAAAAGTATTTGGACATTAAAATGAGTCTTTAAAAAAGTCCAAATGTTGTTGCAGTAGATGCAAAATATAAAAAGAAAGATGCACAAACATGCAAACAGATTTACATTTGCCACTCTTGAGTATTAAGAGCGAGCTACAGTGTATTACGCATTATAGTCATAAAAATAATGCAGAAGCTTTATATTGCTTTTATTACATTTATAATATTTTATATGATTTTAATTTTGCTTTTTCATTTTATTTCATATTTTTATATCACTACTTAATGCATGATGTCTAACTAAGCATTTATTTAAAATAAAGAGAACCATGAAATATGAGAAATGTGAAACATTTAATAATATCTTAAAGGAATAAAAATAGAAAGTGCTGCCCACAGGCCACCTGAGATATAGTTGAGTCTGTTTCTTCATTATGTTCATTATATGCTCTGCAGTGAATGGGTGCCGTCAGAATGAAAGGCCAAAGAGCTGATAAAAGCATCACAATAATCCACACCACTCCAGTCCATCGGTTAACATCTGGAGAAGACTAAAGCTGAAAATCAGCTGTTTGGACTCTCAATCTGACGGCACCCATTCACTGCACAGCATCCAATGAAATGTAGTGTTTCATCTAGATTTTATTAGTTTTTCACTTCTAAATATGACTTTGCCTGATCATTCATGTTTACAAATTGTTACTTTGATATTTCCGATTCTATCTTATGACAACCAGGTGATTGTGAAGCATTAGTGAAAGATGTTCCTAATGAATGCGCTGAACATATGTGCTTCAGATTCATACAGTTTCTCATGCTTTTTCTGATTAAACTGTCCAAATGCAATGAATTGGTCTAAAATGTGATCTCGCTGCACGTTTTAGCTCTGTCTTGTCTCGTGCTCAGGAATGATCTGCTGATGGTCTGCCGGCAGCTGAACATGGAGGACTCGGTGGCAGAGATCATGGGGCAGCTCGGCGCAGACGAGCGAGGAAAGATCTCCTTCGAAGACTTCACACGCTGCCGCATGCAGCTGGTCAACGAGATCCGCAAAGAAGAAGGACAGCTATCACTGCTCTTCAGCGACTCGGAGAAGAGGAAGGCTCACCAGTGTGTGGCCTCGTGGCCCACCAGCAGCGACAACAGCCTAGGTGTGTTCTCTACGAGCAGTGTCCTGTCCGGACCTCTGTGGAGCACAAAACTAGTCAATATATATATATATATATATATATATATTTATTTTTTTTGCATCATATGAAAGCTGAGTTAACCAGTTGTTAGGATTTCAACTTACCTACTTAACCTACTATGAGCTCTCAGGATGTTCATTTCTGGTTTATTTATTTTTTGGAAGCCAATTTTTTTCTTCAAGTAAAACAAATTACATTAACTATGATTACGGCAGAATAAAGTCAGTCTCCCTGCACTTTAAAATACTGAAATATAGCCTTTAATATACTGTTTTTTTGTTGTTGTTTTTTTTTAATATCAACAACTTTAAATTGATATGCCTCCATCATTTTTATCATTAGCAAGGATTCATGGGTTTGTAGTTATTTCAATAATTGGCTCGTATCTTTTTTTTTTTTTAAATGCATTTTTGCTTCAAATCAAAGTTTGTAATGTTATGATTGGCCTCGTAGCTGGTTGATATGGTTTGTGGATGATTTATGAAGGCATCCCATGTTTATATTGTGTGTTTGTTGACGCAGGCGCTCGAGAGAGCTGGGAGTTTGATTCTGGAGCTCGAGACTTACAGAGTCCAGATCTGCAGTCTCCAACACAAAGCCATGCTCCGCCGCAGAGCTCTCCGTTCCTCCAGGAGCTCCTGGATCAGCCCAGCGCACTGGAGCCTCCGGCTGGGCATCCCTCCGGCCACGGCGGGAGCTACCTGGAGCTGGCCGACACTGTGAGTCTGAGCGCTGTTTAACTGCTGCCTTTGATTGGTCACCGCATTATAGAGATGAAGTGCTTGTGATGCAGTTTGATGGATTATATGTAGCTTTTGTTACTCGTTACTGCCTGATTCATCGAATGTGCTTGATATTTTTCATATTCTGTGTGGTAGTCAAATTAATCTATCCTAATAAGTTGATTTTTACCTTTAATGGGCATTTTTCCCTTTTCTATAAGTGTGCGTTATCCTTTGAATCAAGATCTTACATTTAATCAGTGAATAATAAGACATTTGAGCCGTTACCAAGCCAATGAAATTCATCTCATAATGCAGAGGAGACACAGAAGCTTCATTTAGATTATAGACATGAGGTATTTATATTGTTTAGTGCAGAACACGAATGCATTTAACCTGCAATTACAAATGCTTCGATATATTAAACATTACTGTTATTTGATATTGTTTAAATGATAAAAAGAAACTTTAAATGTGAAATGAAAGCCTCCAGTAGGTGGCAGCAAGTCACTGTTAATAAACGAGTCATTGCGTTTGAACTGAATCTTTTAAACTGTTGATTCCTTTGGGAATGAAACTATTTATGAATGTTAATCGATTTATACATAATATAAATAATAGTAGAAATGAAAGTTATTAAAGTAACTGTAAAATAAGCTATGTTTTTATTTTACTGCTTTATTTAAAAACCATTGTATTATGGATTATGTGATACAGGTATAAACTCAAACCCATTTAGTATGCCATAACCTCAGCTTTTGACCTCATTTATAAATTAGTATGTCATAATTTCATCTTATGATTTGGATTTAACAGAGTGTTTTTTATTTTCATATGTGGTGTAAATAGGCGTCAGTACTCATGTGACCTTTACTTGTACCTTGTACCACAAAGAGCCAAGCACTGCTCTGAAGACCTGAGTATGAAAGATGAATGAGTGAGCTGCTGAAGTCTGTTCAGTCTGTAGGTGGCGCTGTCAGGTTATTACTGATGAATGCAGTGTGTCTCATCTGAATATATGATGTTGTTTGGTCTAAGAGTGCTTTTGCTTTGACATGAAGTAGGTTCATAACATCTGCTCATCAGTGCTCTCTTGTTCAGTGTGCGAGTGAAGAACCTGTGTGTGTGTGTATGTGTGTGTGTGTGTGCGTGTGTGTGTATGTGTGTGTGTGTGTGTGTGATCGAAATCAGCCTTCCTTTATTTTGACTTGGAAGCAAAGCATGACATTATATGTTGCTCAAAGCCAAACGTTTTCCTCTGAGCTTTTATTTAATTTGATTCTCAATGTTTTATTACAGTAGCAAAATGTTTTCATTAATAACATTTATTATTAATGCTAATACTACTACCAATTAAAATACATTTATGTGCATGTTTTATATTTATGTATATTATAAAATGTTAATAATAAAATCAGTAAATCTAGATTTATTAATAATGAGAATAATATTACTATTGATAACTTAAAGTACTTTATATACGTTGTTATTTTTATTGTTTTTAATAGCTATTAAATTCAAATGTTTCATGTGTTCATAGTTTTACATTTTTATTTTTATTACTACTTAATAGATAATATTATTATTATTAATAATAAGGCAAATAAGTGTGTGTTTTTCTGTGTATTGTTTATATTGGTGTAATGCCTCCGAGGAATAATTTTCTTTAAGCGGTATGTAGAGTTCTTCCTGTTACTGTGAGTAAAGTGTGAGCAGGTTGTGATTCGTGGCTTTGTCTGTGATGCAGCAATATTAATTACAGCGATTGCACAAGATGCATTCTCTAGGGGTGTGTGTCAGTGTCTCTGGACATATGGCATGTATTAGTGTAGGTGACGTCAGAGCGTGTGTGTGTGTGTGTGTTTATAGTGATGCAGGAATGTGGCGGGTGTCATGTGATGTTTTAACAGCTCTGCTCCGCTGATGTCCGGCCGCTATACAGCCGATCGGGTTACCGCAGTAAAACTGTAGCAAATCATTAGAGAGGACATCACCAGGGCATCTAACACCTCTCACGTGCTTTCACACTGCTTTAAGAAGAGCATTTGAGCTGTTTTTATGTGTGCGTGTTGTATTTCAGAAGCAGTGCTTAGGTTTTTTTTTTTTTGCTGCTCGTTGTGGTTTTATTTCTTCATTATTAAGACAAACTCTCCTTACCTTTCTCTCTTTCTTCAGCACAGTAATGATGTCTGTTGTGAGTTTGTGAAGGATTGCAGTGATGTTTTGTTGAGGTTGCACTCGCTGTAGTTCACCGGTTTCTTCATTAGGCAGCATCTGTAGTTTTTATTGAGCAGTTAAAGATGCTTTGTAGGAACATGAGTTTTATATCCATCTGTTTTTGGGCTAAGTGTGTGAGAAACAGCAAAAAAGCTGCGTTAATTAACAAACTAGCCAAGAAAAAGAATGAGTGTGTGTGTGTTTTCTATTTATCTCTGTCTTTATGTCTGTCTGATTAATGTCTAGAACCAAGTGTGAGATTGACGCTTAGAATAAATAGAATAAAAGTTGACAGTTAAAACTTTAACGTGATTCAATTTTCCATTTGACATTATATTATTTCAATTCTGACTCATTTATTAATCTTTAATGTTAGTTTGACCATTTATTAATGCATTACTGACATAAAAAGTTGTATTTGTTAATATTAATGGTGTTGAGCTGACATGAAACAAATTAACAAAGAAGAATAAATACTGTAACATTTTAGTAAATGCATTAAGGTCCTATTAGTTATTGTTAAGTGTTCTCATTACTTAATCTAAGACATACTAGTGATTTTTTGATAGAGTTGATTTTTGAATAAACACAAAATTGCTAAGTTCGGCCAGATATGAATCGTGTGCATTCATGTTTATGCATGGGTCTCATAACTTCAGTGTTGTTCTAATCGACCTGATTGCAGTTGCTCACTGCTCTTCTCTTTCTCTGATACTCGGTCAGAAAGCGCCTGCTGTGTATTGGATCAGTATTGAAGGTCTGCTGGTATTCAAATCTCTCTCTTTCTCCCTCCCTCTGGTTTTCTCTGTCACTTCATCCTCCACTTAGAGCCCAAATTTCATTATGGACATTATCTGCTGAGCGCTGCGCTCTGCCCTGAGCGCTAATGTCCTCATCTCACTAATGCATGTAGGCCATCCGTCAAAGTCACGTTTAGAGGAGTGCGTCGCAAATCATCTTCAGTCGCTCCAGTTTCCAGAAGATCATGCGGAGTCCAGATCGAAACGTGCTTCGGCCTTTGTGTGTCATTGTTTTCATCGCTAAGATTCGAGGAGAACAGATTTTGAATTTAAAAAGACTTTTGCTAAGTTTTTAGTGGAATTTGGTCGGTTGTTTTAGTCTTATTTTGTGGGTTGTATATAAAAATACATGCAAATGCACAAAAATTGCACAATGTTTTGTGAAATTCATATTAATTCGGAATTTGATTTCAGATTCAGTGTCTCAGAAAATGAGAATATTGTGAAAGGTTCAGTATTGAAGACACCTGGTGCCACGCTGTAACTCAAAACACCAGCAAAGGTCTTTAAATGGTCTCTCGGTCTAGTTCTGTAGGCGACACAATCATGTGGAAGACTGCAGATTTGACAGTTGTCCAAAAGACGATCATTGACACCTTGCACAAGGAGGGCAAGACACAAAAGGTCATTGCTGAAGAGGGTGGCTGTTCACAGAGCTCTGTATCCAAGCACATTAATAAAGAGGAGAAGGGAAGGACAAGATGTGGTAGAAAAAAGTGTACAAGCAATAGGAATAACCGCACCCTGGAGAGAATTGTGAAACAAAACCCATTCAAAAATGTGTTGGAGATTCACAAAGAGTGGACTGCAGCTGGAGCCAGTGCTTCACCACACACAGACGTCTGCAAGACATGGCTTTCAGCTTCACATTCCTTGTGCCATTCTTGAACAACAGACAGCATCAGAAGTGTCTCGCCTGGGCTAAAGACAAAAAGGACTGGACTGCTGCCGAGTCGTCCAAAGTTATGTTCTCTGATGAAAGTAAATGTAGCATTTCCTTTAGAAATCAGGGTCCCAGAGTCTGGAGGAAGAGAGGAGAGGCACAGAATCCACGTTGCTTGAGGTCCAGTGTAAAGTTTCTACAGTCAGTGATGGTTTGGGGTGCAATGTCATCTGCTGCTGTTGGTCCACTGTGATTTTTGAGGTCCAAGGTCAACGCAGCTGTATACCAGGACGCTTTAGAGCACTTCATGCTTCTTGCTGCAGATTTCATTATTCAACAGGACTTGGCACCGGCACACAACGCCAAAGCTACCAGTACCTGGTTTAAGGACCATGGTATCCCTGTTCTTAACTGGCCAGCAAACTCGCCTGACCTTAACCCCGTAGAAAATCGATGGAGTATTGTGAAGAGGAAGGTGCGATATGCCAGACCTAACAATTCAGAAGAGCTGATGGCCACTATCAGAGCAACCTGGGCTTTCATAACACCTGAGCAGAGCCACGGACTGATCGACTCCATGCCACGCTGCATTGCTGCAGTAGTTCAGGTTAAAGGAGCCCCAGCGAAGTATTGAGTGCTGTACATGCTCATACTTTTCAGTTGGCCAAGATTCCTTCCTTTGTATTGGTCTTAAGTCATTTTCGAATTTTCTGAGATCCTGAATTTGGGATTTCATTAGTTGTCAGTTATAATCATCAAAATTAAAAGAAATAAAACACTTGAAATATTGCTGAGACACTGATGCAATGCTACACTTCTCCAAATCTGATGAAGAAGCAGTCTGAAGAATTTCTGGGCGAACTATTCCTGTAACTACTGTAATGTTCTCCAGTATTCATCATAACTCAGAGTTTCTTTGACTATGGTTATTCAGCAAACCTGGGAATGCTGACTGAGCGTGGCGTAAAGTAAGTCCTTCCCGATTTGCTTAACTCAACAAGCTCCAGAATCCCATCAGAGCCGGCTCGTCTGTCACCACTGATTCATGACTGTCACACACCATTTCGCTTCATCTCATTATCGGCTTCGTTAAGAGCTCAGAGCGGTAACGGATACACATCTCAGCGGATGAGAATCAGTGCTCAGAATATAGAGGCCGTCTGTGACCTGATGTAAACGCCGTGTTCTCAACAGATGCAATGAGTGATAAAAGCTCTACAAGTTTTGGTCCTGAAGGCAACAGGACACTCTCAGGCTCTTGGTTTCCTTTTCTGCATCCGTTGCAACAAATATTGCATATCTATAGAGCATAATGCTAATGTGTGTATAAATACACCAGCATTCAGAATCTATGTTAATACAGACATGTTTATTCATCTCATGCATTAAAGGTGCCATAGAATGGAAACCTGAATTTAGCTTGGCATGGTTGAATAATAACAGTTCAGTACATGGACATAACATACTGTGAGTCTCAAACACCATC
>JAUMHQ010000053.1:27175995-27189001 GCA_032361165.1 Enteromius paludinosus
ATATAATGCAACATTATTCAATAAGTTTAGATAAACAGATTTATTTCTATGTAAATACATAAGCATTTAAATATTATTTTACATATGTTTTGTTCCCTAATACATGAAAAAAATAATATATGTAAATGTATATTAATTATTATAAATATTTTTGTGATTAATAATATTTATTATGAATTAATTATATTTGTGTGTGTGTGTGTGTAAATATAATAGTAACATATAATGCAATATTGCATTTTAAATAATTTGTAAAATATTATTTTTTTAATTATTAAAAAAATTCAGATATTAATAGATTATTCAAAATAATGAATTATTTCTTATTAAATAATTGTAAATGGCATGTGTAAGGATGATTTATTAGTACAGTATTTACTGTCCGTGTAGAAGTGAGCGCCTGAGAGCAGTGTTATCACGAGGGAGGAGCTCGAGAGCTTCAAGTGACTGATCATATTCCAGCCGAGGAGAACTGACGGCCTGAAACGGCCCTGAAGAAGTCTCCTCCCACACACACACACACACACACACACACATGTAAAACACTCCATCCTGCGGCCCCATGCAGCTGTGAGGCCCCGAGGAGCTCTCTCTCTCTCTCCCTGTCTCTCTCTCTCCCTCCCTGTCTCTCTCTCTTTCTCTCTCTCGGGTGTCTTTTCCTGGATCAGAGCAGAGCGGCTCTGCTGCTGCTGCCGGAGTCTCCGGCTGGCTCGAGGAATGCGCGGAGCGTGGATTTAGCTGAGTGTGTGTGTGTGGGATTGCGTTGGGAATAGCTCCGGATGGTGTGAAGGATGTGCGGGCAGCGGTGTGTGTGGATTACAGGAGCGGGAGGAACCTGAGATCAGACGTGTCTCTCTGCCGCTTGAACACCGTCTCCAGAAACACGCTTAGCTGCGGGAGTTTAGGGACCATGAACTCTGGAGTAGCTGTGAGCGAGGGCAGCGAGGTAAGACCAGGCTCGAGCTACACACACACACACACAGGGACAGACTCTCGCTCTCGGTTTCTTTGCATGTCACTTTTAAAGTTGCAGGAGCGTCGCAGTGATTCAGCTTCATCATGTGATTCTCATCCTCGCTATCTCCAGGGTCACCCTGCACCGGATACGACTGTCAGATGGGCTCGATTTCAACTTTTTATATTAGCTCAATCTAGGATAGAGAGATTATAAAAAATAAATAGAAGAGGAATCTATGCATTATAAAATCAATAGCTTATAAAGTATTAGTAGTAGTGCTGTCAAACAATTCATCATGATTAATCTAATCCAACGTTTTTGTCCACATAGCATACGAATATGTGCATGTAAACGCATGTATAAATATATTCATGCATGTGTGTGTATTTACATAATAAATATACACAGTACATACTATATTAGTAAACCCGTTAATTTTGGATGTGGTTAATCACAGATAATCGTTTGACAGCACTAATAAATAAAATATACACTGAAAGGTGAGCATAAAGTGCAAATGTTCATTTAAAATACACATTCATAAAGATTTTGTTTGCTAAGCATCTTGTTGTTTTCTCGGGTTGTGCCATCAGCTCCACATTTTTTAGAATGTAAAAAAATGTATATGAATGATTATTATTATTTACTTATATATTTATTTACAGAATTTTTCTATGAGGAATTTATATTCAGTTTTTTAATGTTTATATTTTTCTCTTTAAGTTATCTTAAAGTATAAACATATATATTTTTTTTAAATAAATATATATATATATATATATAATTAATTTTTTTTACAAACTCAAGTCTTGCATTGAGTGTAATATAATTTAGAGTATAATAATTTGTACAACTGTATATATGTAGTCATTATAATTGAATCTTTATTATTATTATTATTATTATTTTTAAGAAAATGTTCGCGCTTATGCCATCATCCCACACCTGGAAAAATCTTAAATTCGTCAGTTAAGTGTGCGTGAATAAAATAAGTTAAATTATTTTGCACTATTTTCAGATTTGAAATACTTCATTAAATGCATATAGTAGAAGAATTGAGTTTATTCCGTCCCCTTCATTAAACTAGTGCTTGTTGTGCGTTCATCTCAAGATTTATTTGGAGAAAACCCCTTGTTTCGATCGCAGAATGCTGTAGTCCATAGATTTGTGTGTTTCCTTCCTGACGTGGTGAGTTGGGGCTAAAGAAAGAGACGTTTATCTCGTAATGTCTCGCCGTGTGTTTCACGAGCCTCTGTTCTGTTTGAGTTTCTGAGATTGAATCGAATCCCATCTTCCTCGTTCGGAGCGTTTAATCCTGCACCAAAGCACATGAAAGCCAGACTTAATAGGGAGCACCTTTGATTGGGGCCTGCTAGCGTAAGGTTTAATGGGCCGAGCACGTGTTGATGTGAAGCCAGCGTCTCCAGCAGCTGGGCTGGTGTTTAAGGATGTTTACAGATGTTTTTCACGGATTGGTCTTGAAGATGATTATGAATTTTCCCTCTGTTTTATCAGAATCAACTGGAAGTGTTTTGACAGTAATGCTCTCAAGGTCAAATCCTGTAGAGTTGTGTTTGTTTTGTATTCTCGAAAAACCAAGTGAAACAGCAGATGTCAGAGGATTTATTGGCACTTGAGTGGCATTTATTTATTTTAAATTCATTTTCCTTTATTAGTTTGCTTTAAACTTATGATTTTATAAAAATCAGCTGGAAGTATTTTTCACAGTAATGATCTCAAGACCAAATCCTGGAGAACAAGTGTTTGTATCTTAGAGAAATAAATGAAGATGACAGATTGTCAGAGGATGTATGTAGCATAATATTGTAGCGTATAGCATAATCTATTTATTTAATAAAAGTGCATTTATTTATTGGTATGTTGTTGATTGCTAATATTAATACTAAAACTGCAGATGGGAGTGGATTTATATTAAGCATTTAAGTGCTATTAAAAAAAGTTTTTTTTTTTTTTAAATATATTGTATTTTAAGTGCATTTATTATTATTTACATCTTTTTTATAATATGATTTACTGTGAATCATTTATTTCTATATACCATTCTAGTTATTTTATTTTAATTATTTATGTTTGTTTAGTTTTATTAATTTTCTTCATATCTTTTTAGTGCAGTTTTATTTTTAAGCTGGCCAGATATATGCAAGTAATTTAATAATTTTGTGCAGTAATAAGGTCCAATAGCTGCTGTTAAACTGTATAAAATACATCAGACAGACATTATAGTTGACCAAGTATAACATTTTGTGCACGTGCATATGTATTATATGCCGTGATTATTGATTACTTTACGGTTTATTTCCGACGCTGCACTTTTGCTCGTTACCATCGTAAGTGCATTACTGTAAATACTACAAGCTGGGACTATAAATTTGGCTCAGGTGAATTGTATTAGATTGGGATTTTATTTGAGTGTTTAGTTTGAAAAATGATGCTTTTTATTTGTTCTTGCTAACAAAGGTAATCTTCTTGTAAAGTGTTAGCAGGGAAGAGCCGGTCTAAGGTCAGCGTGGTTTTAGGCTGACAGGGATTCTTCTGTCCTCACGTGAGACAGAGCAGTCTTTATCTGACCGGAGCGAAGGCAGGCAGACGGCCAGGAATACAAGCACTGTTTGATAAGCACAGGGCTGCTGTCTATTTATATCTGCGCTTGGCCTCTTCACACTGATTCAGTGCTCGTCTCTCTGCCTGTAGTACACGCTAAAAGCACTTTAGATGAGAGGATACTGGATCTGCTCGAAGCTTTCTGACACTGTGTGTGTGTTATTGTCTGTGTGTGTGTTTTTTGCTATAGTTATGAAGACCAAATGTCTCCACAAGGATAGTAAAACCTGACATTTTTGACTTTGTGATGACATTTGGTCGGCCCTCACAAGAAGTTTATCTTACAATGTAAAAATGCACGTGTTTGTGTGAAGGGGTAGGGTTGGTGTAGGGCAATAAAAATATTGTTAGATCAGTTTAAAAACAATAGCAGTCCTCACAAATATAGCAAAACAAACGTACTTGTGTGTGTGTGTGTGTGTGTGAGGGAGCTTGAGCAGGAGATCAGACTCTTCATCACCATAATCCCCCGTCTTTGTTCCTCCAGCGCTCAGGGAAATTATTAAGCTAAAAACACACTGATCTGCTTCCAGATTAGTATTATTAAATAAATGCTGTGTAATACTATTACTACAACTAATGATAACAATAAAATAATTAGTAGCAGTAGTACTGAAAATATTACTACAAAACTTTATTTATTACTGTTGTTGTCGTTTTAAATTAACGACAATTAATGTTGTTATTTCTAATATTTATATTATTATTATCAGTAACTGTTGTGGTAAACCTTGTCATTACTATCATTATAATTTATTATTATTATTATTAGTAGTAGTAGTAGTAGTATTAAATAATATTAGCAGTAGGTATAAAAATATAATTACAAAAGTAGTAAATACTTTATTATTTTGAATAAATGCTCTATTCTTATAACAAATCATAATATTAAAATCCCTTTTTTATTATTATTATTAGTGCTAATATAAATACACACACACACACCCATATACGCTAATTATTATATATATATATTTATTTATTTTATTTTTTTCAATTAAAGAATATTGCATCATTACTTAACTACTTTGTTACAAAAAAATCTGACTTTAAACTGATGAATTATATTGACTGATAAAAAACTATCCATGAGAAATTTGTAGTCTGTAGTCGTCTCATCACAAGTGTAAAGTATCAGATCTGAGAGCGCTAGCTGCTGTTCTGTCTCTCAGGTTCTCAGGAAGGGGATGGCTCTGTTTCTCAGGACTAATGTCCTCAGATTTAGCGGCGTCTCGTAAAGCTCTGCTCTCGCTGATGGATGTGATGGAGATTGTGAACAGAGAGCGAGAGCGGCTGTGATTTATGGCTCTTCTGTAGGGAAGACAAACTCACTGGATAGGAGAGCGGCGTCTCGCTGTGATTTACAGACCCCAACAATGAGCCTGTGTACATATGAAAGCTGCTTTTATTTTACACAAATTTACGGCATGCTTTATTAACCCCGCAGGGCTGGTAACTCCACAGCGTTTTGTTTGTCTGCTTCAGCGAGAAGAGAAAGGTGCGCAGCTCATTAGTTAAAAACATTCATATAGATTGATGAAGCTCTACCTCTGTGAACGGTTACAGGAGGTTCAAGCGTTGAAAACTTCCTGCGTCAGATCTTTAGATGTATGACTTCATTCTGACGTGCAGTTAAAGTCTGACACCAGGCTAACAGGCTGATGAAATAGAAAGGCTGGGATATTTTTAACATTACTGACTGATAATGCTGCTTATTGGCCAATTATTTGAAGACTAAACTTCAGAATTTGTACAGTGTAAGACTGTATTTCAGATTAGATTGATAATTGATGTCATTACAACATTACACAAAATATTTGACCACAGAATGCCAGTATATGATTCATATCAAGTATACAGCATGTATCTATGCTTTTGCATTACTTTTTTAAACATGGGCAGAGCTTTGTTTTTAATATAAGAAGTATAGCAAATGTAAAAGAAAAAGTAAATGCACATCTGTAAAGTAGAATACAGGAGAAGAAAGTTCAATACTCTTCAGCAATGAAAAAAAACAACAATGAAGCAGTCATTTTTGCTTGTAAGTAAGTTGTGGTGTTCTGCAAGGTTCGATCCTTGGCCCTCTGTTGTTGTCTGTGTATTTGCTCCCCTTGGCCTCTTTTTCCATTTACACACTGATGGGACCCTGCTTTATCTTCCCCTACAGCGTAATAATAAGGGTTCTCTTCATCCTTGTTTAGATTCAAGCAGTTTCTTACACCTGAATGAAAACACATCAGATCGTTTCCAGCTAGAGTGATATATTATACAGACTGCTTAACTGGCTGATATTTGAGACGTTTTGGCTATTAGTCTAATAACTGCTTGTTTGGCCAGATTTGGCCAAACAGGCTGAAAAAATGAGTTTTAAAGAACCAAAGAATTGTTGGTACCCATTAACTTATTTACTGGCAGGCCGATATTATCAGCCGATATTAGGCATCTTTCAAACTATCGGTATCGCCATTTATAATGGCTGATAAATAAATGTTTAAAAAATTAAAGAAACACTCTTACTGGTAACTTTCATGTGGTTGTTGTTGTTATTGTGTTTTTGTTCAAAGGACTTTACGTTTCATATCTAAAGTTTCTATTTTATACATTTTATTTATCAGAACTTTACTATATTTTGATGTTCTTCTGTTCTGTTGTGACACTAAAAGAAACAAGTTTCTTTTTAAAAGGCATTATCATATTATGTTAGTTAAAACTCATAAATAACTAATGTTAGGGAATTCTGTTAATGTTTTGTTGTGCGTTTCTAAATAAATAAAATAAATATCGGCCGATATATCGGAATATCGGATTTTAAAACCAACAAATGTTTGTATCGGTATCAGCCTTCAAAATCCTTTATCGGTCGGGCTCTAACTATTATTGAGGTCAATGGGTGCCATGAACTGTTTTATTACTACCATTCTTCAAAATATCTTCTTTGGTCTACAACATAAGATAGGAACGTATATGGCTTTGGAACAACATGATGGTGAGTAAATAATGACAAAGATTTAATTGACAAATTTAATTGACTTTACTTGACTTTTCTTATACGCATTAGACAAATGGAGTTTTCACACAATATTTGACCATCATATAATACTGATGAGTCAAGTATAAATATGCGTATAGTCATTGACAGAAGAGGAAAATGAAAAATCTGTGTCATCATAACGCTCAGATCATGCAGCCCAAGAAATTCACTGTTCATCTCTCTGAAATATTAATCAGATGTCAGATGCTTTCAGGAATCAACTGAAGACGTTTGGAGCGTGCTGATGTTTAAATGATGAAATGTCGTGGCAGTGGTATTGATTTATGGCCGTACGTGGAGGTGAAGCTCTGGTGTGTGACGACAAGATACTCAACAAGAGCTTTATGTTTCTTTTGTTTTTCTTCATAAAATCTTGTCTGTGCAGAACTTGTGAAGGCATGACTGTGCAGTTGCTAAGGAGCTGTGGGTGGTTGCTAGGTGCTGTGGCACCCAGGTGGACGAGTTTGAATAGAGTTTTTATCAGTGGTTAGGCAGTTTGCATGATGAAATATTCAGATAAGTTGGATCTGTAAATTCATTCCCGCTGCAGACGTACACACCTTTGCATTGCATTTCATGTCATGTCTAGTGTTGTTTTAGTGTTTGTATACTGTCGTTTATTAATATTTTGCAGAATTTGTAAATTTCTTTCTCTTAATATTTTTGAGCTGTTTTTTTTTTTTTATGTGTTTTAGTGTTTTTACTTCAAATTGGATTTCAGTTAGGTTTTTTGTATAATTATATACATTTTTTAACTTCGTTTCAGTAGCGAAAGGTCATTTAAATTAGTGTATTAGGGATTTTTATTTAACTTACTTCTTTTATTTCCACTTAAGTAATTGTAGTACTTATGCTTTGCTTTTATGATTTTAATTAGTTGTCAAGAGAACATTTCTAATTTTCGTTTGCTTTTTTAAAGTTATTAATTGATATTTATTTTATTTCAGCTTCATTTTAATGCAGAAAATGCAGATCCGTTTATAAATCTGTTCAGTTTGCTGTTGGTCATTGTTTTAATGAGATTTATTAAACTTCAATTTTATTTTAATATCTGCTTTAATCATTTCAGCACTTTTGTTTCAATGTTTCTTTTTTTTTGTGTTTTTATTCCGCTTCAAAGAGGTTTTTGAGTGTTCATTTTTATCTTTATTTCCAGTTTAGTTTTTCAGTTGTTGGTTTTTTGTTTCACCAAAATATTTAATAGCAGATAAATGGAAATATATTCAGTGCAACAAAAAATGTTATGAATTTTATCACTAGAGTCCCATAAACTGAATCACAAAGCGTTTATAAATCTGTTCATTTTGCTGATGGTTGCATTTCATTTGTTGGAATAATTGGTGCCGTTGTGGACTTTAAGGGTCGTGATTGATTTCAGGGAAACGGCCACACACACACACACTCGTAATGCTTCTAGTCAGCACTTGATTGGCTCACTGATCCGTTTCTCCTGATTGCAGATTGAGTTTTGCTTAATAACACTGATTCTCCGGCTTTCCTTTTCATCTGAATGCTCTTTTTTCAGCCTCAAACCTCCTCTATTTCTAACATTAAAGGCTGATGGTCTGAGAGCCCTGATGTGTGTGTGTGTGTGTGTGTGAGACGCTGAGGTCTAGGAGCGACTGTGTACAGAGATAATTCACCTTTCACAGACCATTAAGCTGGAAAAGGAACGTGTGAGCACCTCAAGTACCTTCAGCCCCTTCAGTCCAAATAAACGCAGTATTTACACCGCAGCCGTGACTCATAAAAGCTCCTCTGAAGACAAAATGCCCTTTATTCCTGCTCTGTAGAGAGAGATGGACACTTGTGGGGGTATAGTGTTTTTGTTACCTGTCTGGAGTAATATTGATTTTATATGAACAAGATGTTAATGAAATGTTTTGCACAATGTTTTCTATTTTTGCTCTATGTTGCCAATGAAAATAATCCCAGAATCATGCATATCAATCAGCTTTGCATGAATCGGGTGAATGATTGATTCAAAGTATTTGATTCTTGAGTGAAATGATTGAATGAATGACTCGGTGACTGACTGGTTAAGCCTAACTAATGTCTGTTCGTTTCACATTTAAATTATCATTTCCAAATCAATCAGTTGATTGAATGACTTGCTTTTAGTTTCATGTTTAAATTAATATTTGTAAAAGAAGCGAGCAGGTGAGAGAAGATCGAGCGCAGTGCCATGATTGTGCTTGAGTTGCGCGTGGATGACATATCAAGCGCACGCGAGGGTTTGAAATGAGCTTGCGGGCCCCGTTTCTTCGCATGTGGATTTGTTTTCTGTGCTCGCCAGCATCAGTGGTGCGCTCGCTTATTAATGCCATAGATTTATATGACATCATGAGCAATCCAGCTCTCTGTTATAGACCAGTGTTCAACAACTATTGGTGGATTTAATTTCATATGTAAACAAATCTGTTGAATCAATGACTCACTCATTAAGCCACCACACATTGGCGTTTTTTGATTCTGATTCTGATGCAGCATGTGAAGCGTCTGTGACGGATGTGGGTCTCGTCGCTGTTATTTCAGTGTTCAGTTAGCCAGGCATGTGTAAGATCATCGCTCACTCATGTGATTCATGTTTCGTCTCCAGCACCAGCATCAGACACCTGATTTTTATGTAACGCTGTTATATTTAGGAGATTGTGGGAGATGCTGGTACAGTTTTACGTGCTTTGAGCTTCAGCATCTTTATTTACGACTCTTCGCAGTAGAAAAGAAACCATTCCTTCTGATTAAAAACAGGTTTTAGAAACACATCAGAGGTAGATCTGATAAGTTTGGCTCTTTGCTCTCGCGCTCATATTCTTTACCCGGAGCAAAGCTAATTAGATTGTGAGCTGGAGGAGCTTTGATTTGAATTGGAAATGCAGATGCACTAATGAAGAGAGAGAGTCGTTAGAGCTGGTTCTGGCTGTGATATGGAAATGACCCTCCGCGCTGCTGCTGTTATTGTTGTTTCTTCTGGTGGGGTGGAGATCCTCTTCCTGATGGGAATCTTCACTGTCGTATTGTTTACTTTCTGCTGACATTCCACCGGCGGGAAACACGCGAGGGCTCCTGCAGCGGAGGACGGGAGATGCCTTGAAGAGTTTTTCAGAGAGTTTATTTTATATTTATGTGCCGGATTCCATTTTAATAATTTAATTCAGTTTTAATAACTACAAAGTTTGTCCTATCAGTAAGGTTTATAAAGCTTTAACAATTTCCGAAATGATTATCATTATAAATAGTAGGGTTATGTAATAGGCCGATGTTATTTTCAGTCAGATGGCGTCTTTGATAGTTCACACTGTGTGACTGTGGAGCACTGGCCTGTCTGCGAGTCAAAATCAGGGCTAAACCAGAGCAGTCTGGTCTCAGAATTAGGAATGGTTTATTTTATCCCAAACGACTTATTTATAGATCTCAAAATATCCATCCATTGATCCATTATCGAGCCTCTATAATCAAGTGAATTCAATTTAAACATTTCAAAATTTATAGATAATAGGGCCCTACAAAATACTACAATTTTCCCCAAAATTTCTTTGTATTTTTTTCAAGAATCTGTGTTTTGGGTTTAACTTTAATGGTTTAATTGACTTTTAATAAACAGGCATCAGTTGAATTCATAAAGCTTTAACAGTTTAATCATTATTTACCTTTTTTTTTTTTTTGTCATAATAGGAAATGTTTTATGTTTCCTGTTGTTTGTTTTGTTTTGTTTCTGGATTGCTAATTGTTTCATTGTATTTTTAGAATCAAAAAGCATGTCTTATCAACTGATTTAATAAAACTTTAGGAACCAACACTCCTCCCCCCAAAAAATCAATATAAATTGTGTTTTGTTTTTCCCAAAATTCTGTTGTTTTGTACATTTTGAGTTATTTTGGTGAACATGAAAGCTTTCACACTGCACTTAAAACAAGACGACCTAAACATTGTTTTTCTCTCAAGAACCATTATCTTTGATGTCCAGCGTGTTGACCTGGGGTCACGACCTTTGACCTTGGCCTCAGCATGAGTATTGGAGGTCTGACGTTACACGTTAGCAGCAGCAGGGACTCAAGCCTGAAAACGCCCAATGACACAAATCAGCTGCAGTTTAGTCTCTAAACGAGAGACAGTTCTGCAGTGGTTTGTGGGAAGGTTTGCGTGTCTGAACGAAAGTGAATCATGCTCCAGTGCCTCTCATACTTCATAACTTCTCTCTGCCGTGATGCTGTTGTTGTGATTTGTGCTTTATTTGGGTTATTTCTAATGGAAAAAGCTATCATTTTAAAATTCAATGTAGATGCTTTGCATTTTTCATTTCAGATTGTTTCTGTGTTTTTGATGAAGTGTTAGTGACCGACTGATATCATCCTGTTTAGAGTACATTTGAGTTTGTCAGAAGTTGACTTGGAAGTTATGTATGCCATCAGTTTGAGAGTGGTAAAATGTTTTAATAGTTCTTGAAAGCAGTCTTTTCTGATAAAATGGAATTAACATTAATTAAATGTTTTGTTAACGTATTTTAAATTTAAAGCATGTCTAATCAACTGACAATAGTAGATCACTGTTAAATGAAATGTGAAATATATTTTCTGGAATTCTATTTGACTATATTTTAAATCATAATTTATTTCTGTGATGTTCAGCATCATTCCTCCAGTCTTCAGTGTCACATGATCTTCAGAAATCATCATAATATACTGATTTACTGCTCAACACACACTTCTGGTTATCATCAGTGTTGAACACACTTGTGCTGCTCAATATTTCTGTGGAAACTGAGACACATTTTATTTTTAAGATTCCCAGATGAAAAGAAACATCAAAAGAACAGACAGCATTTATTTAAAATAGAAATATACTGTAACATTATAAATGTCTTTACTGTCGCTTTTGATTCATTTATGCCGAATAAAAGCCGGAATACTATTTAGGCATTGGCTATTAAAAGCTACTAGTGTATATACACTTAGAAGACAGCAGAAAATAACAAAGGGCTCACACACGGAGACGATCCCTCCCTATCCTGACAGGAAGGAAAGGCCCGCGTAAACAGCTAAAGGAAGCGGAGGACACAGAGCGTCTGTTGTCCAGTACAGGAGACTCACCGCCAACACACACTTTATAATATTCATCTGTGAACGAACCGAGAGCAGGCGATGAGCCGATTCTTCAGCCTTTCTGCTGGAGTTCAGTAGCAGTGACACACACCAGAGAGAGACGTCGTATCACTGACAGTCAAAGGTGAGGTGTGTGTGTGTGTGTGTGTGGCAGAAATGATTCCCAGCATTCCTGTCAGTAGCACAGGAACCTCTGACATGCTGTCAGGCAGCTGGGTAAACTAGCTGTGTGTGTGTGTGTGTGTGTTTTGTCGTGATCCAGCAGCAGCTGCAGAGCTCGAGTGAACAGTTTCTTGACAGAGTGGCTGTTTTTATTATGTAACGGCTTGTTAGTCATTCCCTAATTTAATGCATTATGTAAAATCTGATATTGGCAGATTGGTGTGTAGGTAGGGGTGTGTGTGTTTCAGTCGCTCATCACCATCTCTATATCATCTGCAGCACCATTCAGAATTATTGGGTTAGTTTTCGTTCAGCTAGGATGCATTAAATTGATCAAACATGATATTTTTAATGTTGCAGTAGATTTCAAATAAGTTTCTATTCATCTGGGAATCTTGAAAAGAAAATGTGTCATAGTTTCCACAGAAATATTGGGCGGCACAACTTAACATAACATAATCATAATCAGAAACATTTCTCATGCAGCGAATCAGCATGTTAGAATGATTTCTGAAGATCGTGTGACACTGAAGTCCCAGCTGCGCTTATTTTTGCTCCATTACAAAAAATTTAGAAATATCTTTTATTGTTTTCATGATTTGATATCATCCTTGATGTTCAACATTACGGCTGCTGGATACTATGGATACTAATGTTTTCATATTCATTTTATAGTACATTTATTTTGTGCAGTTTTAATAAATGATATAAACGGATCAGATGTTTGTCCAGTTCTGAAAACATTAACTGTCCATGTCTGCATCTCAATGCATCTATCTATATATATAAATGACACAGGACACACATATATATTATGTAAACACAAACATTTGGATGCAGGTAATCAAGAATAATCATTTGACAGTGTTTATGATTTGTTTGTATTGTACTGATTTTGTTGGGAAATGTGCAGAATAAGGCGGAATGGAGCTGATAATCATCATATTAGTCAAAATATGTGATAAAAATCATGCAATGAGCAGAAGACCATTGTGAGCATTGGTTGTTGGGTTCAGGTTGTGCTGGTTTTGTGTGGGTTTGATCTGAACTCAAAGTGTGTGTGTGTGTGTGTGTGTGTGTGCACCTGGTATTTATCACCTTATGGGGACCAATTGTCCCCACAAAGATAGG
>JAUMHQ010000053.1:27198168-27218360 GCA_032361165.1 Enteromius paludinosus
GCTTGTATTTACTATTTTAATTAAAGATTGATTTTTTTTTTTGTATCTATATAGTTATTTTTTTAATTAAAATGAAACATGTAGATGGAAAAAAGAATAAATATGTGTGTGTGTATATATATATATATGTATGTATGTTATTTTTTCATCTACATTGTATTTTATTGCAAGTAACTAAATATTTTTATGGCTTTACATTTAGTTTTTTTTTTTTTACCTGTTTTATTGTATTAATAATTCACAAATTTTATTTTGTGAAATTATAACCTTAATTAGACTCTTAATTAGCCATCCGATCAGCTAACTGCTTGTTGATGGTTAGAGTAGTTAACTAAATGAATTAAACACATTGTTGTGCTAAAATCACTAAACTAAAATAAAATTAATAAAAATAACAAAACTGAAGAAAATTATGAACTTCAATTAAAACTAGCACTGTCAAAAGATTAATCACATACAAAATAAGTTTTGTTTGCATAATTGATGTATGTGCACTTTGTATATTGATTATGCATTTATAAATGCACACATGCATGTATATATTTAAGAAAAAATAGTTTGTTTATATTAAATGTATTTATTTATAATAGTAAAATGTTATTAGTATAAATATAGACATATAAATATTTTTAAATAAAAACAAATATACACACAACACTCACATATATTATGCAAACAAAAGCTTTTATTACGGATGCAATTCATTTTTGATAGCGCTACTTAAAACAAAAACTAATTTGAAATATTTGTAAACATAATAGTATGATTATGATTTTTTTGGTGTTTGTTGTGTTTCTGAGTCTGACAGCTAATTTGTCTTGCGTACATGCATGAAAAGCACATCTGGACACTCCCATCATCCCCGGCGATGAGACAGACTCCATCTGTCGCCGTCAGCATCACATGACCGCTGAAGTGGACACGATTCTTCAGACCTCGTTGAGTGGTGATAATTAAAAGCCTGGAGTTTAGTCCGTGTTAGAGATGCTGTGACTGCTGTCTCAGATCTCACTGGAACAGACACACTGGCAGGAGAGCAGCCAATCAGAAACGCTCTCTGCCTGTCAATCATCTGTGAGGCTCAGTTTGGGGGTGGGGTTTTTTCTTCCTTTCTTAATTTATGTTCATTTTTACCTTTTGTTGTTGTTTTAGCAGGTTTTAGACCGTGTTTGTTAACGAGCTGTTTTGTGTGTTGATGAATGACAGAAGGGATGAAGTAATTTGACCAGCAAATTTAACTTTATTACAATGCATTTATATTTTCTGCTTTAATTTCTCATTTAAAGTGAATTGTGAAATATTGTGCTACGTGGAATGCCATTTTTAAAAGAATATTCCAGGTTTAGTAGTTAAGTTAAGCTCAAGCTAAGTGGTACCACATGCTTTCAGTTTAACTAATAATCATCAGTGGTAATTATTTATATATAAGAAATTCTGTAAATTTGTATGCATATATTACATTACATTACTTTACATTATATTATAAGTGAACAAAACTGGTAAACTGGAGAAGCCACTGAGTGCAATAATTATAATACGTTACTTGTGACTGCATGATGTTGAGATGCGACTTTTCACACTGAGGACAGCTGAGGGACTCACATGCAGCTCTTACTGAAGCTTCAAACACTTACTGATGCTCCAGAGGCAGGAACCATGCATTAAGAGCTTTTGAACAGAATGGACATTTTTCTTATTTTGCTTAAATATCATATTTGTTCATTCATTGCTCCCCTTTAGTAGCTACAGAAGATACTTAGATGTTTATCAGAAGACGAATTAAGTTCAATTTACACTGATCTTCAGATTCTTAAAGCATTGTTTTCCTTCTGGAGCATATATGAGAACTTGTGCATTCAGTGTTTGCAAACATTTAGTTTTATTTATCGGTATTGTACATTGAATGTAGTTTTTTTTTTTTTTTTTTTCTGTATGTTTTCTGCCAACAAAACAATTTTGACCTTGTGTGACTTATTTTCTGGAAGTTAGGGTGCTAAGTGTTCTAGTGGTCGACCAGTTGATTGTTTTTGCCAAATAATCGGTACCGATAACCGATTGACAAAATCATCAGAAATGCGTGCTGGTAGTTTATCTGTTGCTAGAACATCTAGGAAGGCTTATGTTTGCTTTCATCCATTCTAAAAATGATCAGTTGATTAATTGGTTACTGGCCGGTGCCAACCTTGTTATCATTATTGGTTTAATTACGTCTGCGTCATTCATTCTTTGCCTGTTTCATATCTATTACAATTTTATTTACATTACAATTTATATTACAATTTGCTCTGCTCTCTACTAATCAACCATTAAGAAGCCCATATCGGTCAATCTAGAAAAACAGTTAGAAGTAAGGTGTAAGGGTATTTTCATGACGGAATGGCTGAGACTAAAGAATGTGAAAGGAACAATCCTGAAAGATGCCGTGAGGGGGCAACCCGGCCTCAGGCACATGCCTCAGTCTTGACCTTTGACCTCGACCTGGAGGATTCTTGACCTTTGACCTGCAGCCTGTTTCAGAGAGTGCTGTTAAGAGGGTCCGTTCTCTTTGTCTTTCCTTCAGTGTGCTTTCCCATAAAGCAACACTTTTCATCGAGCAGTCTCGAGTGCTCTCCTGAAACAAAGAGAGTATTGTTGCCAGCGTGAATTACTGTTGAAACGCAGCCATAAACATCAGCCTGCGTCCAGAAATTAGAGCAGCGAATCAACGGTGCGCTGATTATTGGTGACACATCCGCTTAATAAAAAAAACCAAGCCAAAAGTGAAAACACATGCTTTCAAGCTGATAGTCCATTTTTTGGGCCTTTTGTCTAGATCTGATCCAAAAGCTCATGAATGACTCATCATATACAAGACACTCATTCTTCACTACAGGGGAGTTTTATTAGATTGTACACAGCAACATCCTGTTTTAAGTAGATAAGAATTAAAAATATATACATACAACATAAGTGCACAAAATACATATTATTATAGAATTTGGACTATAGGTTTTTTATGTAATTGTTTTTCTATAAAGTGATGAAGAGAGAGTTTTTACTGTAGTTTTTTCTATTTTAAATGATTGAAGAAAAAATATGTATTATAATTTCCAATTCATTTTGTTATGTGTTTTTTAGATACTTTTAGTATTAATATATACATTTAGGGAAAATGTACATATAATAATGTATAAAAGTGTACATAAAATGTTTATGTAATATAAGTTAAGTATATTGAAATATACATACAGAAGTACTTTATGTATAATATATTTATCATATCGACATTACGTATTAAACAAATATTAAAACATGTACATAATACATTTCTGTTTTAATTTAGTGTTCACTGTTGTATGTAATTCAGAAAATACATTTGTATATTATAGATTATAGCAGTTGTATTTGAGATATATAATTGTGTGTATGTGTGAGAGAGTGGGTGTGTGCTGTTCCTGTTGCGTCTGTGCTTCATGAATAGGCTGACTGTGTGCTAATTGTTGCTGTGGTTGGAAGTGGAGTGTGTTTAGCGGGTTATTGTGTGTGCTGCTGTGTACTGACTGAGTGATTGAGTGTGTTTTGTTTTCACACACACTCTGTAGCTGCCGCCAGGAGAACATGCCATTCCTCTCAGATCACTGCAGGAAGGGCGCGTAACGCTCGCTCGGCCAGAAGATGAGATCTAATTCCCCTGCGTTCAGAGCCGCGCGGATTCATTTATTCTGGATCGTCCGTTTGATGGACTCATCTTAAACCTGTGTTTAGTTCAGTTTAATTCTGGGTCAGTTCAATAGTATTGAGTAGAGTGCTGTTTTACTGATGGTTTGGCTGTTAGTAGCTGATAAACGACAAACCAGCCGTCTGTTTCAGGTCACTCAGAAACACAGACACTCCTTCATTCATTAAAGACGTTTCTGAAAAAGTAAAAAATATGACGAACGTAATAAAAGTTGAACGTAAGACACTAGTTTTCTGCATTTTATCTCAATTTTAATCTTGTTTTTAATGTTTCAATCATCACTTTGTCAATTTTATATATACATGTATAAATACCCACACACACACACACACACATATATTAGGGGTGGGACAATAAATAAAGTATCTGTGTTTTTTCAATACAAAAGATCTAAATTCACTAGATCCTTTACAGTTACAGCTCAGTTCAGTTCATTTATGAGCAAAAATGACAGCGTATTTAAGTAGTTCTTTTTGAAAAAAAGAAATGAGAGAAATCGTGCAGAAATTACTTGCGCGTGTGTTTAGATCTGCGCTTGTGGGTTCTGCATGTGGTTTTGTTATTTGTCCTTGTCGCAGCTTGTATATGTGTGCGCACGATCTGATTTTTTGTGCTATATATATATAGAGATAGATAGATAGATTTCTGAATTACTACAACTTTAAAATACAATATAATGATAAAAGTCAATATAATTCAAATTATGCATAATTCAACAAAAACTGTAACCCTGTCAGACAAACAATGGAAGTCTGTGAGAGGATATATATATGTGTGTGTGTGTGTGTGTGTCTGCAGGTGTTCTTCATGTCTCGTGGAGAGTTGCATCTCTGTGTGTGTGTTCACAGCATGTGTGGTGTTTGTTTGTCTCACCTTGCAGTTTTGCTCAGTGTAACTCTGCATTATTAATCCCTGTCCCGCTGTGTGTGTGTGTGCAGTGTGAGCAGTCTCATCTGCTGCGGGAGCACGAGGAGGTTCAGGAAAGGACGACTCTGCGCTACGAGGAGCGAATCACAGAACTGCACAGCATCATCGCTGAACTCAACAAGAAGATAGACCTGCTGCAGGGAGCCACCATCAGGTCTCTCTCTCACACACGCACACACTGAAACACACACAGAGAGAGACACACTAATGCATTATATGTGACTTTCTAGCAGCTGCCTGTATAAACCTCTTAGAGGGGGCCAATATGATAATTACTAACAAACGACCAACATTTTAATTTCTTAGTAGATCAATAATGACTTGCATACAATGCATTATAAGACACAATTGATGCTTTAAGACTACTTTATAATGCATTATACTTAAAAGGCTTTAAGTGAAGTGTTATCTATTAAGAGAGTGCAAAATATTTTATTTTAATCTCTTAATAGAGCAGTACAGACTCATTTTTAGAGTCACTGCTGCACTGATGTCTATGTGCTTCACAACACTATCAGTACAGTATAACTTCATCTGAACCCAGATCATCACTGTCTTATATCATAATATTACTCTGCTCTTTATAGTAAAGCTCTCACGGAAAGTATGACTTTCAGTGAAGCTGTTTTGAAACGATGAGTGCTGCACAGATGAACTGACTTGAGCAGAATTTCTGCCTGTAATAAATACTTATTATTAAAACAAAGCACAATATTCAGTCATCATTAGTGCTCATTTTAGTCGGCTTGGAAAATGTAAACACATTTCTTTTCTAGTCGACACAGCCAGACATTTGTTCCTCAAGCACACACACACACACATTCATAAAAATGCACACACAAACGCAAACATTATTAAAGCATAGGCTGCACACAAACTCTCGGAGAACAGTTGTGTTTGGACCACACATATATACATTCATGCTTTTAGCAGATGCTTTATCTGAAGCAGCTTACAGTGCAGGAACATAAGCATGCACACGTACAGTAAGAGTGTGTGTGGGAGCGCAGCTGTCTGAGGTCGGTCTGGTCTTCAGCGCCGGCGGTGGTCTCAGACTCCTGGGAGAGTTTTACCCTTCAGCATCTGACCGGAGACACGCTGATCATCTCTAGTTCTGCTCCTAAACCTCCTGAACTCAAAACTCAAACACAAAGACTTACAGAACTAGAATTTACGCTATAATAATTAAGCCCATTTTTAGGACTATTGTGTTTTGAGAATTAGGACAGACATTAGGTTAAGTGTTTAATTGTCATAGAAAAATAATGACAGTAAAAAGTAAATGTAAAATAATCATGTAATGGAAATAATGTTATAATTTAATTATAAAAAAAATATGTATAAATGCAAAATAACAATGTCTTAAAAGTATTATCGATAATATAGTAATATATATATAAACGTAAAATATTAGTCATTAAAATAATGATGAATTAATAACAATTTGAAGTAGTAGACATAAAATATTAACGTCTTGAAAATAATGTCATAAAGCAAATGTAAAACAATGTGAATATAAAATTATTCTTAAAAATAATGTCAGTAATGAAAGTGTAACATAATAAATATAAAGGAAAAGTAGTAATTTCATGAAAATACAATAAAAATTCAAATGTAAAATACAAAAATTAAATATAAAATAATTTTGTGCTGTCAATTTATTCGCATCCAAAATAAGTTTACATAATATATGCATTTTTATTATGTGTATAAATAAAAACACACATTTTTTAATTATGTACTGTACATTTATATATTTAGATTCTTATGTTTTATATTATGTATTTTTAATACATATTTTTCATGAATATATACGTAATGTGTGTATTTATCTATACGTAATAAATATATACGGTACACACACAAACAAAAATTGTTCATTTTAATGCGATTAATCATTTGACAGCATTAAAAAAAAGAATGCAATGAATAAAGTGCCTTAATGATGCAAACGTAAAATATATGCAAATTAAATTTTCCACCTGAATTGTATTACAAATATTGTTGGATCTGTGACTAATTGTTTTGCTTCTCTTTTGTAAGCGGATAAATGCACAAATGTTAATGCAGGCTGAAGAGGGTTCTGTATTCACTGAGCACAGGAAAGCTCGATGACAGATATCAGCTGCTTTAATGTTTCTTTAAATCTCCGTCTGGATAAATGTTGCTCAAGCGTGTCTCATCTTGTCATTTAGCCTGGAAACTCAGCAGGAGATGAGTGTCTCCTTTCATCATTTATTCTGAAGATATCACGTTCACCTTAATAAATGAACTGCATGACAATAGCTTGATTCGTTCCCCAGCTCATGAATACTGAGTTGTGATGGGAGATGCGGTGAACTGGTGACCGTGTGTCCAGCTGCATGTGAATGAGATCCTCTCCGGTGTTTAATTAGAAACCCCTCATATGTATGCATCAGCTCGGGCGTTTGCATCCTTGTTAGGGAAATTAGAATATGCTGAATGACTCCAGGCCGCGGTTGACACTCATACTCATCCCTAAGCCATAACTCTGTAGTTAGATCATTTGATAAAATAGCTGTTGCATGCATTATTAAGGGGGGGTTAGTTTCCAATTTTCTTGCTTTTTATTATCTTAAATAGAAACATGACGGAATGCTTTTTTGTTTATTTGCTAAAATCTAATATCTGTGTTACATCATGGAATAAAAGAAATACCTTTTTTTTCTGTAATGGAAAAAAAATTAATTGCATGATGTATGAATGGAATTAATAGTTGCAAAATTTCACACTATTTGAATGTTTTCCTTTCAATTCTGACATAATTTAATATAATAATAAATAAGACATAATCTTAGAACAAGGCAGATTTTCAGGATGCTAACTCAGAATTCCGGGATGTTAACTTTGAATTCCGAGAACAAGGCAGAATTCCGGGATGTAATACAGAATTACGATATTTCCAAGATGCTAACTCAGAATTCCAGGATGTTAACCCAAAATTCCTGGAACAAGACAGAATTCCGAGGTGCTAACTCAGAATTCCGAGATGCTAACTCAGAATTCCGAGATGCTAACTCAGAATTCCGAGATGCTAACTCAGAATTCCAGGATGTTAACCCAAAATTCCTGGAACAAGACAGAATTCTGAGATGCTAACTCAGAATTCCGGGATGTTAACTCAGAATTCCGGGATGTTAACTCAGAATTCCAGGATGTTAACTCAGAATTCCGAGGTGCTAACTCAGAATTCCGGGATGTTAACCCAAAATTCCTGGAACAAGACAGAATTCCGAGATGCTAACTCAGAATTCCGGGATGTTAACTCAGAATTCCAAGAACAAGGCAGAATTCCGAGTGTGTTTTTCATAGGCTCAAAAAAAAACTTAGATCAACAGAACATCTGACTTTCTACGATGATTAACATGTGTTTCTCAGGGAGGAGGATGAGTTTTCGGAGCTTCGTTCCGAACTCAGTCACAGCCAGCTGGAAGTTAACGACGACGACCGAAGCATTGATCAGGACCCTGACCAGGCGTCCCTCTCACTGCCTGAGAACCAGTCCACGCTGGTCACTGCAGACATGGGTAAGAGTAGCTGTAAAAACCTGAGAGATTACATGTGATGCCTTATTTGAAAAAAACATAAAGTGTGTGTGTATATATATATATATATATATATAATGTATATATGTTAAGCACATTTGAATTCCATTACTATAATGCAAAAAACATATTTATATTACTGTAAAGAACTTTATTATACAATATAAATGTGCTTATTGTTTTAATGCAAAGAAAATTAATAAATGAAAATCAAAATGATATAATTATATGCAAAATAATGCCCTTTAAAAATAATAAATGTACTGTACATATAATATATATGTATATGTATATATATGTATATTGTCATTACTGTTTTTGTGTATGTATTACAGTAAATTAGTATAATTCGTCAAATAATTTTGGGGTGAAATGTTGTGAGATTCTCCCTAATGACATCTCTTTATTTTCAAACGGTGACTTAGAAAGAGTTTGTATGGCTGTAGAGGTCACGTCTCTGAGTTTATCACTGCAGACTCATGGGAAATATTGGCCTCATTTGTGTTTTCACACACAGATCTCCAGTGTTTCTTCCAGACAGCAGTGAAGTTCATTAGAGAACACATAAAGGCTTTTGCTGAGAGAGTGTGTGTGTGTACAGTACGTGTTTCCCATAGTGCTTCGCTCTTGGTTTATAATGGCAGATGACAGACAGACAGAGCGCAATCTTCATCTTCGCTCTGCTTTCTTTTGTTTTCCATTCGATCGAGCCGATATGCTCCACACAAAAGCTTTTAAAGTCCTCAGCAGTCGGATGCTGTCATTGTCCTTCAGTCTAATGGTGTTTTTCATTACAAGTGTATTGTAGGAGCATTCCCAGCATGCATCACTTGCGCCTGTGAAAGGGAGTGGCAGATTCAGATTCTAGAAGCTTTATTGCTGTGATTAAAACAGCTTTGCATTACAAAACAATGGAGTTGTTTTCCACTTGTGATTAGAGAAATGAACTTAAGAGTTAATATTCAGATTTTTAGTATCGTTGATAAACTTTATGAAGTTTTACATTTTAGTTCTTTTAGTTTTCGTTATTTCAGTACCATTAGAGTGCCATTAAAGTGATGAAGCTCTGGAGGCTCTTCCAGTGTTTCGTGGTTAATGTATGACAGCTCATTGCCTGCAGTTGTGAATATTAATACGGCTCTGGATCAATAATCTGCTCATGTCAGCGGTCGTATCGATTCATATGTGCACTGATTTATTTCGTTTTTCCATCTCACTTTCCTGCTGGACGCTGGATGCGCAGGTTTGGATGATAGTATTATTAGACTTCATGGAGTCATCAGGTATGGTTAATGCTAATTTTTGAAGTCATTTCTGTAAATTGAGTTCATATTGAGATCTCTGACTTCTGATGCAGTGTTTGGTATCTTGGCAAAATCTAAGGGCAATTGAGACATTCTTGAGATCTCGTCTGAAACTTCAGAAGTCAAGTTACTGGGGTTATCTCTTTGGGAGAAACATCTGAGGAGATCTCTGCAGAAGCCTCACCATTTTGATCTCACTGCTGTGTAAGAGAGAAAGTTGAGACATTAGTAATTGTGTGTATGGTTTAATATGATATTCACTTTTTTTGCCTTATCTAATTATTTTTTCAAGCTGTTCATTTAATGTTTTCGTATGCTTTCTTTAATTTGAGTTCTTAAGCTCTAAAGTTTTTTGTGCTTTGTAAGTAAATTACTCGGCTGAAATAGGTTGCGAGTGCGGTTTCATGCTGGAGAAATATCAAAGTAAAGGACTGCAAGTTTACATTTACATTGAGCAGACGCTTTCATCCAAAGCAACTAACAAATGAGGAAACTAGAGGCGATCAAAATCAACACAACAGCAATGATGCACAAGTGCTAGAACAAGTCTCTGTTAGCTTAATGCAGTACATGTTGCAAGGTTTCTTTTATTATATAATAAACAAAAAGAGAACAGATAGAATAGAAAAAGGATAGTGAGCAAGCTAGTGTTAGAGGCCTCTTTTTTGTTAATTGTACAATAAATACAACAATATTAGAGAAGCTAGTGTTAGTAAATGAATAGTGCAAGTCGAAAAGTGACTGTTACTGTTCATTTGCAGATGATTTAATTACGGTTACTTATAAAGTACTTGTGTTGCATACTGTAAATCATTTCAACACTTCTAAATAAACAGTGAATTTGAATGCATTGTCTTTAACTCTCTGTGTGCCAGTGCCTTCACTGAGGAACCATATATTAAGACTAAAATCAGGCAAATCTGAAGGCCTACTTTTATTAGTGTACACTTTCTCTGATTATGTAATGCTTATGAAAGTAAAGCAAGGTACAAAGTGTATACTTTTAAATGAATGAATTAAAATCCAAATTATGAAAATTATCTGATTATGTATGAAACTAAAGCGAGGTACAGACTTTCCTATCATATCTGACTCATCGTATGCAGTCACCTGCGCACAAAACGATGTAGCCTAATTGGTTACTAATGACTCTGTATAAAAAGTAATTTAAATTCAATATTTATGATGTAATTAGTAATTAATTACAGTTTGAAAGTAACTTACCCAACACTGCTAAGGACTGAGTGTGGCAGGTCACTAAACCAGGAGGGAACAGTTAATGTGAAGGTCAGGGAAAGTGATTTTGTGTCTCTTTGGGATGAACAGTAAAGCAGAACACAAGCTTCTAGAGGCACGTAAGTCTGAAGTAATGGATTTAGGTAAAAGGGTTGCAGAGCCAGTGCTGGTTTTGTTGGCAATCATCAATGCATGATATAACAGTTAAAGTTGTGTTTTCCAGATAACTGCAGTGACCTGAACTCTGAGCTGCAGCGGGTTTTGACGGGGCTGGAGAGCGTTCTCTGTGGCCGGAAGAAGAGCACCTGCAGCCTGTCTGTGGCCGAAGTGGACCGACACATTGAGCAGCTGACCACCGCCAGCGAACACTGCGACCTGGCCATCAAGGTAAAACACCTGACAGACACAGTATAGTGCACGGTAACACACACTGCAATCTGCCAATAGAGACCTGCATTTCTTTTCAGGTTTCTGAGAAACCGAAGGCCTCTGCAAAACTCTTTGTTTGCGTGGCATTTTGATCTTAGTGCCGTCCAGAAGAAACGAATGGTGCACTGAAATTAGTTTTTTATATGTATGAGTTCAAAACTATTTTAATGTTGTTATTGCGGTCATCTTGTCTTTGCAAACCTAATGTTTTTTTCATGCACTGGCTGTTCTGGTCAATTTTAAGGCTACAGAAAAGCCTATTTTTGATAAATATTTGCATGTATTTATGTCTATGTTAAATTCATATTGATATTATATGCTAATTAAATAAATGATAAATATAAATAAGTAATAATTATATGTAATAAATAAACAGCATATTTTTCTTAAATATATACATGCATGTGTGTGTGTTCATAAATACATAAATAGTACGCATACATAAATTATTCTTTATTTTAGGTGTGATTTAATGTTTTGATAGCACTAATTTAATTGCAAAATTGGCTTAATGTACAGTGATTATTCAGCTGCGAGCATATGGTGACATCTGTTACTGTTTTACCTTGCATTTATTTTACTTCATGATCTTTCCTATTATTATATAGCATTGTTAGAAATGCATGAGCTGGCCTGAAGTGCAGATGATTTCAGTGCAGTTTCGTGTGGAAATGTCTCCACTTTTTTTGCTGCAGAGCTCTTAAAAAAAGGAGTTCACCCTTTAAAGTAAGCACTTACTCTTGGACGTTACATAAAACCCTCACTGTCACATGATCCTTCAGATATCATTCTAATATGCTGATTTTCCGCTCCAGGAACATGATCAATGTTGAAAACAGTTGTGCTCTACAGTATCTTTGAGGAAACGGTGATGCGCTTTATTTTTCAGGTTTCACAGATGAATAGAAACAGCATTTATGTGAAGCTGAGATGTGGGGATTTTAGCTAGCTTCGTCTGTGTGTGTGTTTGCAGACGGTGGAGGAGATCGAGGGTGCTCTGGGCCGTGATTTCTACCCCAGTCTGTGTGAGGAGCGTGTGCGCTGGGAGAAGGAGTTGGCCGGGCTCCGGGAGGAGAACGAGAGTCTGACGGCGATGCTGTGCAGTAAAGAAGAGGACCTGAACCGCACCAAAGCCACCATGAACGGCATCCGAGAGGAGCGAGACCGTCTGCGCAGACGCGTGAGTGTCATTAATCACTCACCCTCACATTCGTTCATCTTCTGAACACAAATGAAGATATTTTTGATGAAATCAGTCTCGATAGCCACACTCTTTAGAAGAAAAGGTTGAAAAATGTACCTTTTGAGGTTCCTGGAGATTGCAACTGTGGGGGAACCTTAAAGGTTCATTTTTCTGAAAAGGTTCTAATTGGAACCTTCACCTAAAGGTGCATTGATGAGTGTTTTTTTTTTTTTTTGGTTTTTTTTATAATAAACTTTTTAACTAAAATGTACTACAAATGACATGACACTAATTGATTATTATTAAATGATTAAATTACTCTATTACAGTAATGAAAATCACAATATCATCCTTTACAAAGAATCTCAACAGTAAAACATCTGCACACATACAATAATGAGACTTTAGGGGTTAAATGAGTTTAATTGTCCTGAAAATAACAAAAAAGAAAATGCAATGTCCTAAAAAGCTTATTATTATATTATATTATAGTGGAGTGTGTTGTGCTCAGTTGCAGCTCTTTCTGGTCTAATTCAGTCTCTTCCTGTGAGAAGGGAAAGTCATTAAAGTCTTATGGGAGAAGCTGCTGGTCTTTCTGGGCCGCAGATGCTCCTGTTTTATCCCCGACTGATGTTAATGACATTCAGGTGTTCACAGTCAGATCGGTCTCACACACACACCGGCTGATGTACCCAGAATTAGATGTTATTTATTCCTCAAACACATTTTTATCCAGAGCAACTTAAACTGCATGTTAGGTGTAATAACTGTACCTGTTTGAGCTACAGGAATGGATCGATCCTGACGTCAAGTCAGATATCCACTCCGTTTCCTGATTTAAGAATCTGGTTTTTGTAATGTTTTACTTGATCAAGATATTCGAAATAACAGAAAAATATAAATACAATGAAATGCACTGCTACTACTAATTCTCAATCTTCATCAACGTGAACTTCGTTTGTGAGGGGGAGATCCTCGATGGTCTCAGCATCTCTACAGTAAAAGCTGATCTCGTCAGAAACAGCAAGCGGTGCATCGAACCAATTCCACGATTTCATTAGAGATTAATCGCAGGCCATTTGTATGTGGTAGGCCTGACCCGGCTGTTTCTATAAAAGCCTTTGGTCTTTTTCACTCGATGCATTTCGGGGCTAATCATGTTAGCGTGCTAACCGTCTTCAGACGGACAGATCTGATTACAGGCCACGTCTAAAAGCAGCAGCCTAATCGATCCAAACAGGCTTTGCCGTGCGTTTTTCCAAATGATCCGAGGACAGCGGCATTCCTCCTTCAAGCTCAGTGCATAGATCCATCACCATTAGTGTAACACCAGGAAGAAGGAGCTACAAAACAATCCAAAACCAACAAAAATGTATTAGAGAGCTAAGCTTAACCCTTTCAAGTTACCTTCCCCTGTTTTGGAAAAGATACATAAACCTTCCCAAAAATGGCACAGTTTTTAGTAAGAGAATGAAACTTTGCAAGTGTTTTAAGACCCTATACAATTTTTTTAGATGATATCAACATTATTGCTTTGTTAAAATATCTGTGAAGTTATATTTAGTGTCTGAAAACGTTTGTAACATCGACAGTATTTAGACTTTTCCCCTTATTTTACACACTTCTGGGACTGGATGTTTAGAATATATGCGTGTATTGATCAGTGTTCATTTCCTGGACGAATAATTTTCGTCATAATATTCGTCAACGACATTTTTTTTCATTGACGATAACAAACGGAAACTAATTTAAGATGACAAAAACTATGATATAAATCTATTGGCATTTTCGTCAACGGATATAAACGAGATGAAAATGTTTTGGGAAGAGATTATTTCAGAACGAATGTGCTGCGTGGTTCGGAGGTTAGATGTGTACATGAACTGTACTCATAAGCTATCGTACACTTGCTCATAATACGTTTAAATTAATTTTCAGGTGTATTTTTACCTTTTTAAGGGTGAACTTCCAACCCTAAAGTAAAGTGGATGTGCATGCGTTTGTGTACATTGTGTACATGCACAGTAGGACTGATACCAGTCAAATGACATCAATATCAATAAAATCCATATTTGCGCTGCATCTGATGTATCTTTACAGACTGTTTAATGCAGCTCAGAGATGCCATGAATGCATTTACACCACATTTACAATGGCATGAGACTTACGTTTTAAATCTAAAATAGACTGAATATAGAACTGTGAAGTGATACTTTAAATAAAAGAGTAAAACTGTGAGTAGATGGCAACAAGTCACAGTCAGTCATTGATTCACTTATTCAACTGATTCGTTTAAACCTACTGATTCTTTCAGGCTTAAAGCGAGTGGAAAAAAAGTCTTACCATTACTTACTATGTTTTTCGTTTTACCTAGTCAAAAAATCAACTGCTGTTTGATTGAGATTTACTGTAATGCACAGTAAAAAAAACAAGATTTTTGGAAATTGTTAAATACCTCGTCAACTGATCTGTTTGCATTAGCATTTATTTGATTAATTACACACTGCTGTTAACTATTGTTCAAACTTGAACATAACGTTAGCATTTATTTATTTGTTTGTTTATTATGCACTAAACACAACATTATCATGTATTTGTTGTACACTGTTAACAGAAACATTTATTCTATTTATTTTAAAAGGACACATGGCTCAATCCTGTGCCAGAGGCGCACATGTTATTTCAAACCGGACTGACCCACCTAAAAGCAGATTTCTGGCCACTCTAATCATGAATCGGATCTGAAGCGCTCTATATTTAAACTCACACGACTGTAATTACTGGCCTGGCTTTGTGGCGGTGGTTTGTTTGATTGAACTCTGCTACCGCTGGTCAGCTCTGTGTGTGTGTGTGTGTGCTGCTTTAATGCTGCCGTCATCCATCTAAGTCACAGACAAACACTTACACACTCTGCTGTCCATTACAGGCCGCGAGGATGGACAGCATTGAACTGCTAAGTTAAATATTGATGTTTTGTCTCTTTGTTAAGAGCTGGAGCGGCTGATGGAGGCATGTTTCAGTCAGACACATCAGAGCTTCTCAAACGCTTTTGCTTCAGAAACCAATTAAAAGCATTGTTTATCATGCAAAAGATAATTAATCACTGAACTATTATCGTGTTAGTAAGAACTGAACAGATCCAACAACATACTCTTATACACAGATTTGATTTTATTTTGTGTTCTGTAGACGTTTTATAAGATTTTATATTACGTTTTTATTACCATTTATATATATATATATATATATACTTTTTTATTGTAAATTTTTACAATATTTTAAAAATATTTTTTTTTTTTTTTTTTTTTTTTTTTTAAATCATTTTTTCAGATGTGAGCTGTAGATTTATTTATGAATTCATAGATGTTTTTAATTTTTGTTAGTTTTTTCATTAATGTTTTGGGTTTGTTTTGGGTTTTTTTTATGGTAAAATGAGTTCCTGTTGGTTGTCAGATTATCTGAAATCTTGAACAAGCATGAAAGCATTAGTGACGTTTGGTATCTTTGTGAATGATCAGTGAACTCAGAATCCATGTGGTCTGAATCAGTTATTCATCCGGCTCATGTAATAATAATAACACTACGACCTCTAGAGGTTGAGTCAGGGTGTGAGTGTGTGTGTGTGTGTGTGAGGTGCATTCATTCAGGATGCAGTCCTTTATATGTCCTTTGGCAGCTTTACCTCTGGCAGGAGAAGCTTTGTTTGCCTTGAAAAATTCACAGTCACTGCCAACATCACGCAGATGCTGCTCTGGGACGAATGATCCGGGCACTGCCCGCCACAACTACAGTGCCCTTGAAAACCCATTCTGAGGCACTTTCATTCCAATGCAGTTCAGAGATTTCTGATTCACAGTGCACTCATTGACCTGCTGTGTGTCTCTGTGTGTGTGTGTGTGTGTGTGTGTGTGTGTGTGTGTTTCCTCGTGTGTTGGACGAGAGGTCTGTAATAAAGACTGAAGTGAAGCCATACGAGGGCAGATTCTGAGCAGAGCTCAGTGTCTAGATTTAGTTCTGGAGCTGTTCTGTGAACTCTGCAGACTGGAGTGTCCCGGTGGTGTTTGACACACAGGTGTGTTTGTGTCTCTGCAGGTACGAGAAATGCAGACACGTCTCCAGAGCGTCCAGCCCGGCGCTCCGTCCAGTCCTGGGCGTCTGACTCCGGCGGGGCGTCCCATCAACCCCAGCACCGGAGAACTGAGCACCAGCAGCAGCAGCAACGACATCCCTGTGGCCAAAGTACTCCAGAGCTCTCTTAAAGCCATCCTTTTATAATTATTTAAAGAAAAGTTATACTAAAGTTCATTTGATAATCATTTTAGATTTTTTCTGATTTATTTATTTTAATAAAACTTAAACTAAATCAAAATGAGAAATGTTGCCTTGCCTGATATTTTTAGCTTTTATATTTATATCGTTTTTTATATTTATTTTACTTAAAAAAAAAATACAAATTAAAAATGTATATACATATATTTATATATATATATATATGTATATATATATGTTTAATGGACATTTATTTTATTTTTATACAATTTATAGCATTTTAATAATCTCTTTTGTTTTCTTATCATTTTACTTCATAAAGTTAAAGGGGTGCACTTTATAAAAATCAGTGTGTGTGTGTGTGTGTGTGTGTGTGGGGCAGGTGGCGGAGCGAGTAAAGCTGTCGAAAACGCGCTCAGAATCGCTGCCAGCGGAGAGATCGGTCCTCGGATCTGAAATCAGCAGCATCGGGGTGAGACGGACAGAGAGACGCTTCGACTGTGTTCAGTTTAAAAACCTCACTTATTAGAGCAATTATTACAGCACAATGTGTTTGTGAACGTGTGAATGTGCTGTTACACACAGCCAATGAAAGATCAAGCTCTCTCTCGCTCTCTGCACTGATCTAGTGTCAGAATCTGATCCGTGACCGAGAGAGAGAGAGAGAGAGAGAGACGGGTCACCTTCACCTCTTCTGTCTCTATCTGGATGTAGAGCTAATAATCAAAGACAAAGTGTTTAATATTCCGTCTTCATTCAGCTGATGTTATGATTATATTCAGACAACACAGGATGCAAGACAGCAGTTGAGGAATAAGAAAGAAAAGACCAATTAGGTTCAGCTTGCAGATAATCCAATAATGTGTGATTTAGTCTGCAGATGGTGTGATGTCATCACCACTGGTTTATTCTAATGAAATCAAATTGTTATTATTTTATTATATTTTGTTTATGTATTTATTTTTTCATTATATTTTTATTAGGTTAAGTGTCTTGACCAAGAATTTTTTTATCTAAATTCTTAAAATTGTAATTATTTCTGAGTGTAATGGTGGTAGTACAATTTGTTTATTTCTATCTAAAATGTGATGCATGATATATATAGATTATAAATTATGCAAACATTTAAAAAGTCTGACTTTCTGATACACATAACAGCATAGTAGTTTTTATGTACTGTTGAGTGTAATAGGGATAGTATATTTTGAATTTATCTGATTTTAAATTTCATTTTATTCAGCTCATAAGGTGACACCATATTTATAGTATAAATGCAAAAATTGCAGGATAGACAGAAACGACCAATCACAATGCAGCATGCAAATAAGACGGGAAGGAAGAGCTGTTATTCGGTATGCAGATGTTGTGATGATGTCATCACCTTTGGTTAGATTTTGAATGTTACTGTGTACCTCAGCGAGACTCTAAATGTGTGACTTTTCAGATAAAGCTAAAGCTCTTAAAGTTTAAAACAAGCAAACTTGCGGCACGTTGTGTAGAAGTGGAGTTGGAGCATCAGGGGCTGAGTAACAGCGGTGTTGAAGCGCACTGATCTGCTTCCGTGTGTCTCTGCAGGTGTCCAGTAACGTGGCTGAACATCTGGCTCATTCACTTCAGGACTGCTCCAACATCCAGGAGATCTTCCAGACGCTCTACTCACACGGCTCCGCCATCTCCGAGAGCAAGATCCGAGAGTTCGAGGTGGAGACGGAGAGACTCAACAGGTCAGAGAGCACTCAGCTTCGCTCAGTTACACATGTCTCCGCATAGAATATTTCCACTGTTTGCTGAACGATGGCATTCATTTTTAAAGAAAATGCAATAAACTCAAACATTAAATAAAAACTCAAACAACTTATTTGATGTAAAATGTATTTCATTTCTGATTTGTAAATAATAAAAAAAAAGCTAAAACTCAAACTGGAATGGAAGTTAAATAGAAATATTTTTTGAAAATGAAATTAAGCAAGTTTAAGGTAAACGACCAAATGACTACAATGTTGAAGTACTAAACTAAAAATAAATAAAAGATATATAAAAATATTACAAATTTATAATAAATAATGTAATTATAAAAATGTAAAGATTCAAATTTTAGAATGTAATGGAAATTATTTGAAAAGTGCATAAATTACTAAAACAAACTGAAATAAAAAAATGAGCTAAATAAAATTAAATTACCTAAAACACATAAAAAATAAACTTAAATGTAATGAAGTGAAATAAAATACATTTTATATTAATTTTAATAAAAAATAACCTAAATGGAAATTTTACATTAAAGAAATGAATAAAACTGACAAACACACAAAACAAAATGACTAAAAGATGAACTAAATTCATTAAAAAGTAAAAAAGAAATAATAAGCTTTTAAGAAATTATAAAAAAAAAAAAAAAAAATGACAAGCATAAAATTACTCTTAAACTAGAAAAATAATTACAATTAAAGCTGCTTTTTAATTATATTAACGCTATAATAGCATATAAATAATATGGAAATAGCACTGCATTATACTGGAAACACTGGATTTGCGCTGCTCAGTTGTGTTTGTCACTGCAGACTCAGTGAACATCTTCAGATGCCTCTGTACTGAGTGAATTACCACCACATAGACCAGCAGTTACTGAGATGCTGTGACTGCACCTCTGTCAATTTCTTTTCTTTTTCCTGCAACTAATAAAATTTAGTTTGACCAAGTCTCTTCTCTTCGACTGTTAGTGGGTGATCTTGATTGTTCATGTCATGTTTGCTGTGTGTGTCTCAGTCGTATTGAGCACCTGAAGTCTCAGAACGATCTGCTGACCATCACACTGGAGGAGTGTAAGAGTAACGCCGAGCGCATGAGTATGCTGGTGGGGAAATATGAGTCCAACGCCACCGCCCTCAGACTGGCCCTGCAGTACAGGTACACACACACACTTACAGACACTCTAACACACACACACACACATGTTGGTTTTTGTGTGTTCTGGGGTCTCTCCATAGGTGTAATGGTGTTTCTACTGTACAGACTGTATGTGGTATTGTCCTACACTGACCCTACACCTAAACCTACTCCTTACAGGAAACACAACACACTTTTACATTCTCAAAACACTGTTTAGTATGTTTTTTAAGTCTTTTGAATTACGGGGACACTTAAAATCTCCTCATAAAACACCTTCATATTGTAATACCTGTGTCATACCCATGTCATTATACACATTTGTGTCCTCATAAACCCACACACACACACATACAGACACTATCACAGACACAAACATACACACACACACTCTCAGACTCTCTCTCTCTCTCACACACATACACACACACACAAACACACATGCTGAAGACTGGAGTAATGGGGGTGGGGATCTGATTGAATTTGGTCTCCTGTGATCATGATGTCATCTGACTGTCATTACACGAGGCCAGTCAAACGCTCATAAAGACGGCGCCGAGAGCATAAAACACCACAATTAATCACGCTGACAGCTCTCACACACACACACACACACACACACACTCCCGTGATTCTCCACTTCTTTAACAATATTCACACAAATAACAAGAGAA
>JAUMHQ010000053.1:27228092-27243790 GCA_032361165.1 Enteromius paludinosus
TGTCTGTTTGTCCTTCTGTCTCTCCGTCCTTCTGTCTGTCTGTCTCTCCGTCTTTCTGTCTGTTTGTCCTTCTGTCTGTCCGTCCTTCTGTCTGTCTGTCTCTCCGTCTTTCTGTCTGTTTGTCCTTCTGTCTCTCCGTCCTTCTGTCTGTCTGTCTCTCCGTCTTTCTGTCTGTTTGTCCTTCTGTCTCTCCGTCCTTCTGTCTGTCTGTCCTTCTGTCTGTGTTCATCTCCAGCAGCTTGTGTGAATTATTGACGAGTACCTTCTCTGTCTCTTCATTTTGATCGATTGCTCTGCTCTGTTCTTGTCTCTGTGGGTGTGAGAGCAATCTCTTCTGTGCTGCGCAGGCGTCTGCTTTACATGTGATGTTCTCTTCCAGTCTTTGCAACTCCCAGAATGCCTCATCAAACCCGTGACCTTGATATTGCTAGTGCAGTGCTCGACTGTAAACATAATCCACTTTATTTATTGGCACCAGATAAGGTCCAGTTATTTTTTTAAGGATCAATTATTAAGATCCCTGAAATTCAAACCCATGACCTCTGTGTTGCTAGTAGTATGATTTAATCTTTGAGCTTCAGGAACACAGTTCCATTATCATTGTCATGATAAAACGTCTGATTGTCATATACATAAATGCACATGAAGTATTCATTAATGCAGATAGTTTCATCACATTAGAAGAACTAGAGTGAAACTAGGGGTGCGTCTCAATCAGCTCCCTAGCTAAATCAGTAGATCGTGTACACTACAGTGTTCGGTCACTGAAATGCGAGACTTTGATATGAACCTTTTAACAGACTTGATGCAGACACATGAATCTGTAAACACTGATTGATGTGTGTTTGTGTGTGTCCAGGACTCTGATTCTCCGGCCATCAGTCTGTCTGACCTGAGGAGTCTGAGCGACAGCGACCTCGCAGCGGAGCTCACCAGCGCCCTCAGGAGGTCATTACTCTTGCACTGCTGAACACTCTTTAGTGGATGTTTTGTTGAGTATCATATTTGATCACCAGGTTTCTAAGGTTCATATAGTCTGAGTTATGATGATGAAATTCTGATGCTTGCAATATAAATCAATCAGATATCAGTAGTCACTTTTGTAGTCACTATTTATTTGTGTATTTGTCCAATTTGTGTGTGTGTGTGTGTGTGTGTATTGCAGAGAGAAGAAGCTGAAGGGTCGTGTTCAGGAGTTGGTGGCAGCGTTAGAAAGACTGACTAAGAGCAGTGAAGTCAGACATCAGCAGTCGGCAGAGTTCGTGAACGACCTGAAACGAGCAAACAGGTACCAGACACACAGCAACAGACTTCTCCGAGGTGTGCTCTGCTCTAAACAGACTTCAGTGTTTGTGTTCGGCGCCTCCTGCTGGCCTCAGCATCACTGCAGTGTGTTTAATACAAGAGCTGCTCAAATATCACCGGACACTATTAATGCTGGTATCAACCAGGCTTATTTTAGTGTTTGATTATATTATTATAACATTTAATAATATTTAGAATCAGCTTTGCTTTTGTATTTTTTTGTTTTATATGCATATTTTTCTGTGTGTGTGTCCGCTTTTCCTTTTTTCAGTATACAGTGGGGCAAAAAGTATTTAGTCAGCCACCAATTGTTAAAAAAGTTAAAAAGATGGACGTGTACTGGCTGAAGCAGGGGGACCATCTGGCACTGCAGGATTCGACTCCAATTTTACTTCATTTCAATTGTTTCAGTTATCTGTTTGTATTATTATTTTTTTTTTCAGTTTTTTTTTATTTAGCTTTAATTTAATTTAGTTTCAGTTAGTTTTAGTAATTTTAGAAATTAAGTTTGATTCAGTTAGTTGTCAAGGCAACATTTAAATTTTTAAAGTTTTTATCTAATATTGTTTTATTTATTTTTATTTTATTTGTTTTTATTTATTTTATTTTTATTAGTTTCATTTTTTTTTTATTTCTATTTAGCTTTGGGGGGGTTGTTTGTTTTTGGTTTTTTTTTAGTAATTTTATTACTTTATTAAGATTAATTTTCTACTATATATACATATATTTTTTATTGGAAACCAACTGAAATAGTTACATTTAGAAAGTTTAAGTAAATGATTAATAAATTATTTAAACTTACATAAATGCTATAATTTAGACACATGATAATAGTTGTTCAGTGTGTTAATAAATGCTTCACTAACTGTCTGTATTAGTTATAAAGCGTTCAGTAGTTGCCAGCCGTCTGTTTTTGTGAGCTCATCTAAACTGGGGACTATTTATAGCTTGTAAAGCATTTATAAGAGATCTAAAGACTTAACCAATGCTTCATAGCGTGTAGTTATTCTAACAGTTGTTTGTATGTCTCTGTAGGTTTATTACAGTTGTAGTAGTTGGTGTAGGCAGTGTTTTTGATGATGGTGTAGTTGTGAAGCAGACGGGTCAGTATTTTAAAGCTGTTCTGTCTGTATCGTGCAGTAATCTGGTGGCGGCGTACGAGAAAGCCAAGAAGAAGCACCAGAACAAGCTGAAGAAGCTGGAGTCTCAGATGATGGCGATGGTGGAGCGTCACGAGACGCAGGTGAGGATGCTGAAGCAGCGCATCGCTCTTCTGGAGGAGGAGACGTCTCGACCGCACACCAACGAAACCTCGCTCTGAACCCGGTCATCCTTCACAGCAACACAAGACGCTTCTCAGGACGCTCACACACACACAGACAGCATGAAACCGCGGCTCAGACGTGCTCATTCGGTCACGTTTGTTTTATACTGCTCCGTTTTTCCAATTTATAATTATGGGGTTCACTCTTTTTATGCTTTTAATAGTCAAACCGGTAAAACATTCCTCAGAAGAAACGACACGAGTACAGCAGCACAGACTCAAAGAGACGGACGGTTAGTTGACTTATTATATTCCATAATCACACCGTGTAGAGAAATAGAGTTTTGAGCAATAAATGAGAACGAGGTTTCCTTCATCTGCTGATTAACCTCACATCCTCGGTTTACCCGCCTCACAGGACTAGTTAACCCTCCAATGAACATTCTGTCATCATTTACCCAGTTTCCTAACATCTGGTAACCTGTGCTCCGTTTATGATCCATAATCAGAATTATAAACAGTAAATACAGATTACAGACAAATCAAGGCCGTAAATGATCAATATAAGACGAAAAATCAGTCACTTTACAATAAAGACTCTTTTCTTAACATTCATTAACTATTATGAACTAAAAATGAACAATATATGTATTTATATTTACTAACATTAGTTAGTTTAATTTGATATTATTAATGTTTACATTTATTTGAACTATGTTTACTAAATCCCCTGTGAAAAGAAACACTGTAGATATTATAGTGTTTTTGAAGCGTACTGTAGTAAAGTACTTGAATTCATTTGTAGCAGTAATTCTATAGTTGCTATGGTAATAAAACTACAGTATGCTGAAGTGTTGTAAATACTATCACATATACAGTATGGTTCACAAACACTGCAGTATTTGCTCTAAATTGCTAGTTTTTCATTGCTAGTTTATGCAAACTACTATAATTCAACAAATGAAACATTTCAGTGCCATATTTACATTTCTGCTGATCTATTAAGTTGAGGTGCTTTGCATTAATCATTACGTTAATCGCAACGAAAACATTTCATTAGTTCTGGAGAATCGAGAATAACATGCACTGATGAATTGTGCAAACAACAATAAACTCTTTTTTTTCATGGTGCCTAGAAAAGTTGCATCCCAAAGCGTTTTTGAACAATAAATCAATATTAGTGCTGCCAAACGATTAATCGCGCTCAAAATAAATGTCTTTGTTTGTGTGTGTGTGTCATGCATGTATAAATACACACATACTGTATACGTTTTGAAAATATTTACATGGATTCGCGTCTATATATTTATATTACAGATAAATGTATTTAATATATAAATGTCACGTTTTTCCTAAATATTAACATGCATGTGTGTGTGTTTATCATATACACTATATTGCCAAAAGTATTGGGTCACCCACTTCTGATGAACATACTTTAGTGGTGTCCAGTCAAGTTCATCCACACTGACTCAATCAATCATTTCTTTTCAAACCTTGTGTTATACACGGAGGCATAGTCCTGTTAGAATAGAAAAGGGTCCTGTCCAAACTGTTACTGTAAAATTCCCTAGAATATCATTATATGCAGAAATATAAAGGTTTAGACTTTAGTAGTCAGAAGGGGGTGCCAATACTTTTAGCTATATAGCGTAAATAATAAATGCACACAGCACACGTGAGCAAACTCAAACGTAATCGCTTGACAGCACTAAAAATACATTGAAATACAAAAAGAAGAAAAATGACAATCATCTAAAAACGACTATTGAAAAACATTTCCAAAAAAAGAAAGTGCATATGATTGAAGCATATGATTTCTTCGTGCTGGAATCTGATGGCAGAATCTTCGCTTTTCTGTGAAATCTTGCTTCATGTGGCGTTTATCCGCGGAATGAGTCAAACCTCACATTTCAGTTCACACAAACCATCACCAGGGGCCTGTTCCATAAAACAAGTTTACCAAATAAGCCAGGCTTATGGCAGATAGTCTGACTTATTTGAATACAAATGAACTGGCAATAAGTCAGACTAACTGAAATAAGCCTGGCTTATACTCTAATCTTGGTTTATGGAACAGGCCCCAGGTTGGATGTCCGTCACGTTTGGCTTCCTCCTGAAGGACAGAAGCACTTTCCCGCCATCTGCCGGACCGGATCACCACATTGCCTTCTTACAGACCGCTATTTATTTCTCCTCTCCTGAAATATCAGCGCTTTTATACGATCCTGCCACTGTTTACACGCTCCAGCTCCACGCAGATCACATGACTATAACGGCTTTCACTCATGTTCAGTCACCAGACGGACTTTCAAGTGCTTGACATCCGGTCAGGTATTGAATGCAACTACTTCACGCGTTTAGTACAGGAATACTCCTCATGCAGGGTTATTGATCTGCGACATCTTCATGATGTTTCCTTGCGCATCAGGAAGTGAAGAAATGAACAAAGACGTGTTTAAAAACATCAGGCTGAGAGACGCTTGTCCTTCCTTTCATCAAAAGTATATGCATATCCATAAACGATGGGCTGGAGAAACTATAAAGGGTTTGTGAATTGTACTTAATTTGCACAGATCTGTTTATGAATCAAATCTTTGCAATCATTTTGTTTTATTTTAATACAGAATGTATTTGTTTATATAATAAAGAAATGATGCCACACTTCATGTTAACGGCTGCGCTCATTATAACGGTTCGATTTCATTTCGGATGCATTTCTGTATCGAAATAGTTTGAGGTTGATGGATTGAATGGGGACAGAGTTATTACAGTGTCATCAACATTACGATTTTTAATTCAAGAGAGCATAATGTTCAATATAATACAATGCTTTATAAATGGAAACATTTTCATTCTCACAATATTTTTAGAACCCAACTGTGTTTCTTCCTCTAGTTACTATTTTAGAAAAGGTTCAAGCATTTAAGTTTTCTAATATTTTCTAAAATCATACCTTTTTTTTAGTTCTGAAATTAAGAACATTTGCAGATTTGCAAACATTTTAAACCTCATTTTTCCGAATCTTGTCCACAAACATGGAAAGAAAATTTTGGATTGTCAATTTTTTAAAGCATATTTTAAATGTCCTTAAAATATTTAAAGTTAAATCAATTCTTAAAATTTTTCTTAAAAGCTTTTTAAGCTCTCAGAAATTACTAAAACATTTTTTTAATCTTAAATGTTTTTCTAAATTAAGTTCTGAAGAACTGTATTTTAAGAACATATTTTTAATCAAGTTCTAAAATATTTAAGCCTTAATTTTTTTCAATCTTTCATTTTTTCTACATTTCTGATTTGCTCATTTAAGAAATGTTTTTCACATTTTTAACCAGTTTTATTTCATTAATTATTTTGTATATTTTTAACAATCCTTTAAGTTGAAATAAACATGAACTGCTTTTAAATGAGCAAGTGTAAAATGTTACGTAGATTGAAAAATGAGGAAATTTGCCCCGGTTTCACAGACAAGGCTTAAGCCTAGTCCCAGACTAAATATAAATCTGTGCTGTTTCTACTGAAAGAAACTTGGACTGACTGATCTTAAAACATGTCGGTGCCTTCGTTTTGTCTTAAGATGCACGCCAGTAACGCTCTTTTCTAAGACATGTTTATAAAATTACTTAAATGTCCTAACTGAACTATGACCTAATAATCCTGGTTTAGGCTAAATCCTGTCTAAATGTTCTTATTTGAGAGCGTCATTAAAACTCTCAAAAGTACTGAAGAACTTGAGATGTAGAAGTATTTAAGAAAAACAGTTAAAGGAACACTCGTTTTTTTCTTCAGAGGTTAAAAAAGTAGTTTTCTATCAGGTCAGCTTTGAACTCATTTTAAAGTCATGTCAGAAATGAAGAAGCGCACGCTGCAGTGGTGTTTCCATCTCCCTTCCATTTATTCTGCAAGTATAACAATTATTTATAGTGTGGAAAACTGAATTATTGCCAAGACTGAACAAAACATTTCCTGTATATTTACAGTGAGTTTGGGTTAAACAGAATTCATATGAAACACTGTAGAAATTTGCAAGAAAAGGTTTTCCTGACGTGATTTACCTGATGAGGAGCTACATTATTCTGAAGACATGCTGAAGGTGGCATGCCCTGAGAGAAAGCCAAGGCCTTGTGTCCTATTCCTCTAACACTAACGCATGCAACAGAAACGTCCGTCTGAGAGAGAGAGAGACATCCACAAATCAACGTCATGCCAGAACTCAAGAAGAAGAAGAAAACAAGGCAAAGAAACAATGTTTTACTTCACACACACACACTCTCGCACAACATCCATTCGTTTGCAATCATGAAAATAAAAAACGGAAGCGATAAAAGCGGACTGAATGTCAAATCTCATGGCACATTCACGAGACCCAGATACAAAAAAACAGAAGCTGAAGGTGCATAAAAACGGACTGGTTTGTTCACAGTGGTTTGCAGGGGCGAGCGGAGCACAAATCATCTGAACCGTGTGGATTTCGTCCTGGAGGTGGAAGTATAAGCCGTTTGTGAAATTAAAAGGCTCCCCTCTAATGCGTGAGCGGCTGCTCGGGACGGTAAACCAGGAAAACAAGGGAAAGAAGGGAAATAAAGACGCAGTGGACGGCTCCTGATCCGAGCGTATGATACAAGTCCAGCCGGCTCCGAGTTACAGAGAGCCTCATTTCTTGGCCTGTTTGGTGACCATGTTCCTGGGAGGAGTCACTGGACGACTGGAGTTTGGCTTCTTCTTCTCTGCCGGCTTCAAAATCTGAAATAAACACAGGAAAAATCGAATAAATAACTAGTTTCCGCTTTCCTCTCGCATGTATAAAAACTATCAATAATATAAAAAATATGCTATGTTTAACAAATATCAATTGAATTCAGATGTACATACTTTAATATACATTTAAATGAATGTGACTTGGATTTAAGTTACATTTTAAATGATTATTCAAGATTTTAAATGAATATTAATTAAATGTCAGTCCTGTAAGCATCATTGTTTTTGTCATTTGTTTTAAAAGTTTAAATAGGTGTTTTAAATTAATTTTGATTTAAACCATGTTTATTTTCTAATTTTCTAAAGTTTGATAGCAAAAACTGTTTCCATGCATTATATATACATATATATATGTCACCAAACAAATGCCTAAAACAATATATTCCATGCAGTCTCACAAATAAATATGATTTAAAGACTGAATACACGTTTTTTTGTGGACTAAGTGGTCACTGCATTTTAGTTTGTCATTTGTTTTAAAATATTGTATTAAACAACCTTTCAAAGCTACTTTTTATTTATTTTTCAGGGACAGTGAATGTTTATTAAAACTTTATTTAAGAGAATGAAAGAATGGTTTATCGGGAAAATAAATAAAATGACTATTTCAACACCAAAAAAAAGTGGTGTCAAATTATTATTGCACATAATAAAAAAATACAAATAAAGCATGATTTGATGAGCACAGTGGAGTAAGTGGTTGGATGTGTTCTGGACGGGTGTAGTGCTGTACCTGGAAGGAGCACATCAGGGTCTCGTCGACGCTCATCATGGCTCCGGCGTTATCAAACTCTCCGCAGTAATTGGGAGCAGAGAACAGAGTCACCAGCTGCCGCTTGGCGAAGAACTCGTATCCGTCCTCCACCACCTGAAACACACAGGAAGAGGAAGTTCACTGTATCTGCTCCGAGTCACTGCAGGGCTCCAGACGGAGATCATGGTGCCACTACATTTCTGTGTCCAACTGATAACTGCAGCGTGAGAGAAACATCAAACCACAAACTGAACAGAAGCCAACGGCAAACAACCGGCAGGAACCAAAGCTGGCTTCTAGACACAGTTATAGCGGAGCGCAGACAGATCCAGACAGGAGCGTTTGATTTGATTAATGAATAAAGGTTGCTGTGAGATCCATTCAATTATAAACCCGAAGCAGTAACGCTGGCTGTAATCACGCTGTTGTGGCAGAAATATTCGAATGTCCTTACATTATTCATTTCAGGATTTGTAAAAGCATTTTGAGAGAGATATTCAAGCAATTTTCAATAACTTATAAGCATTTAACAAATCACCCTTAATGATGCAAATTGTCATTTTTAATGCGAGGACCAAAATATCCCGCGGTGAACAAACACTTAAACACATCAATTCACCATTAGAACCTGGAGAAGGCAGCAGTCCTTCCCTTTATATTCTGAAATGATCAAATAATTCATTTAAAATCAAAACATCTGATACGCTCCAGCAGATGAGTGCTCAGAACTACCACTTGTCTTTGAAAACTGATCCAAAGATTGAAATATATATAGAAATGTATTTCAAACAATACAATACAGATAATGCAATAATGCTAAAATAAATAATTGATTAGTCTATATAGAAAAAAAATACTAAAATGCTTGAATTATTCATTTTCAAACTTATTTGGGGTAATTATTATTTCATATGAAATATTTTTTGTGATTGTCATTAAATAATCATTTAATACAATTACTACAAGACAGACTGTAAAGTTACAAAACTAATATTTAAGCCTTAATTTCTTCATTTACAAACATTTATTCATTATTTATATAAATATTTAAATATATTAAACAAATGTACTGTAATGAAAATAAATATTTCACAATCATTTCCAGGAGTGTGTTTTTCACACTCACAATAATTACTCCTGGTGCACTGAGGCGAGCGTTATTCACGCGTTTGAGAGTTTATAGGCTATGTCAGCTATTAAACACTCATTAAAATGATTTAAATGGTTGATAATGTGCGATTAGTCGATTAATAAGGGTTACATTTACACAGAAAAACTCATGAAGCTGAAGAGAACGGGCTCACTGTTATAGTCTGTGTGTGCTGAGCGCTGGTGAGTCACTAGATTACAGTTTGAGGGGATATAGATTAGGGTTTAGAGAACAGAACACACACATACACACACAGGAAGAGTGTCCCACACTCGACTCAAAGCTCTGCGTCATCAGAACAATGTCAAAGACTCATCTCGTCTCTGCAGACTCATGCTCGGCCGGCTCAGAACGTACCGCTCTGACTCATCCCGGAACGGTTTCATATTTCCAATAACCGGACGTTCAAGTAAGGTGAAACCCAGCCGAGCCAGACCCTCAGAGCACTGGCTCAGACATTTAGCGACTCTTGTAACACTCCAAAGAGAAAGGAAAACGCATCATATGACTCCTTTAAGATAGACTAGAGCTGTACGACACTGGAAAAACCTGATCCTACAATATTTTGTTTATGTAATGTACTGTTTAATGCAATATGGAAAAAAACAGGAATATTAATGTAATGACCGGAACAGCCATATTTGGAAAGATATAATAATTCCTGAATGATTGGGGTGGTTTTGTTAGGAAGTGCATCTGCATAGAAAATATGACTTTTTTTTTTGGCTTGAACCATCCTTTCAGGGGTTAAGTGATTTGTTCACACTTGAGTATAAAAAATACTAATTTAATAAAGGTAATTGTCAGTTGTTTATGTTAGTTCCGGGGTTATTATAGTTATCTAAAATTAATGTATTACTTAAAATTAATGTTAACTGGAAATTTGTATGAAAAATAATAATTTTATCTGACATGACAACAAAGTTGCGCTTATTGTTACACTTTGTGGATCGGTACTTTCCTGCATACACCACTCCCATCAAGTAACGGCTGATGGCAGTGGAGAAGTGTACTGTACCCGTGCCATCACTGGAAACAAGCCATTAGTGTTTATGTAAGCACTAGATTCAGATTCATCAATCTGTGCATGTAAACAGTTGAGGGGAGAGGATGAAGCACAGCGTGAGCTGCTCGCGTGTAAATGAAACCAGCAGCGCATGCATTTATTTAATTAAAATGCAGCCTTCATGATTTGACAACTGCAATAACCCATACTGCAATATCCACTTCATCCCTGCTGAAGTCTCACCTGGTGGGCCCTGCAGATCAGATCCAGGTCGTGTTTGTGAAGGAACTTGGCCACCACTTCTGCTCCGAAGGTGAAGGACACGCCTCGGTCATTCTCGCCCCAGCCCAGCACGTCCTTGTCCGGGTCCGACCACAGCAGGTCACACAGCAGGCCCTGGTCCGGGACATCTGTGGGTCTCATGATCCTTCTGATCTGCTCCATGGACTGCAGATCCGGAGACAAACCTGAGGAACAGCAGACGAGGTGAAGGGGGGGGTGAAAAGATTGCGTGGATCGGGGCAGAATTTATTTTTAAGATATTTGTTTTACATGTATTTTTCAAATATATTTTAACCTTGTTGCAACATTTTACAGAAATCAAGAATTGATGAATTTATCTGGTAAAAATCCCATGTTATAAAAGTGCTACGCAGTATAATTAAGTTAGTATTTGTCAAAATAATATTGTAAACAGACCGTTTTTGAAGTATAGAGTGAAGAAAACACTATACAAAACTTACTAGCAGTTGCCAAGCGTTATCAGTCTTACTTTGCCAATACAAATAAGACCATCTACTTTTTCCATAACAGAAGCAGAAATGTATGACCAGTCTACAAACAGTCCCAGCTTTTATTATTTATTCTTGTAAGAACCCCCCCTTATGTATTATTTATGCCAGCATCAAGGCTAATTTCACAGCGATCTCTGAATAAATTATACAAAGTATACAATAAACAGAGAGGCTATAAAAGACATTTCAGACGTGCACTAGACAAAAATTCCAAAATACATTCAGGTGATAGATTTTTAAATAAATCAGACACAGCTCTGAATAAAACCATTGTCCATGTACATTAAAAACAGTGCAGTCCGATAAAATGTGTGTCACAGTTAGTTATGAAGGTAGTTTTTCACCTTTTAATGAATAGAATAATGTTTAAGACTGCCTTAAAAAAGGCATTTTGTAAAAACCTAGCTCTCATTGGATCTAAGCAAATCTCATAAATGGCCTATTGTGAGCTCAAAAAAGTGAATTGTCACTGAAAGGTTTGCACCAATGGAAACAGCTGGAGATTTCACGTTCCTAGAAAGTCTGGATGAGCTCCTAGGTTCTTAAGACAAACCTTGTAAAGCGTCCTGGGTTCAGGGATCACACGCGACACACTATCTGCCTGGGATTCGCTCTGACTCAGCTCTCAGAGATAAGGGAGATGATGTCAGTGCAAATCATGAAGTCAGATGATTTACACACCCTAAACATTTCAGCAACACACGGGACCATCCTGCGGGGTATGAAGAGCCTCAGAGCGACGGTAAACACTAACACAGATGTTCAGCTCCTCGTTTTACACACATCACGTATCTAAAGTCCTCCCGCTGCTTCATCAGAGACAGATCGTCTGACTTTAGAGGAATTAGTAAAAGAAGCGACACGACTAACTGAAGTAGTATTTCTTTCTCGTGAAGAATCGTGAGAAAAATCAGTTAGAATGGACTTTTATCATATTCAAAATAACACTATGAAATGTTGTTACAAAAGTGTCATTAAATACCGTAATTCAGTTACATACGTTTTTATTTTCTTAGAGATTGTTGAGATTCTATAATTTATCAAATCAATTATACTTTTGGTTTTTCATGTCTTTGATTTATTGTTTTTTTAATAAAGGCTGCATTAAATTGACTGAAAGTGACAATAAATACATTTATAATGTTACAAAATATTATATATATTTTTTTAATATTGTTCTTTTGAACTTTCTATTCATCTGTGAATCTTCAAATGTTTAAATATCCACAGAAATATTGTGCAGCACAACAGATTTCAACACTGCTAATCATCAGACATGTTTGAGCAGTAAATCAGTATATTGTATTGTAAAATAATATTTCACAACATTATTTTTATTGTAATTTTGATCAAATAAATGCAGCCTTGGTGTGCAGGAAATATCTTCTTTAAAAAAAAAAGGTTTATAAATATTTACAGACCTTTAACTTTTGAACGGTAGTGTATATTTAATTAAAAAACACTTTTTAAATGTATATGTTTAAAATAAATTAAACTAAACACCCTGCAACTGGACATTTATGTAAACAAATACAATAATTTGTGCTGTCAAATGATTAACCGAATCTAAAAAATGTTTTGTTTATTGTTAATGTGTGTAAACGGTTTACAATTATTATGTATATATGAACACACAAACAGTATATATTTCAAAAATGTTCAATTTATGTTTATAATAATATAATTTATATTACATGAAAACATATTTTAAAAATAAAAAAAATGTTCTTTAAAATGTACATGTGTGTATTTATATATAAATAAATATATATATATATATATATACACACAGCACACACACACAAAAGCCCTTATTTTGGATGCGACTATCTGCGATTAACTGTTTGACAGGAGTAATAAAATATATTAAACTAAACCTCCAGCAAAGCTGACCCGTCACATGTAGAAAAAGATTTCCAAACGGGTTTGAGATTTAACTTGGACTCGTGACAGAAGACCGCTGACGTAACTTGGACTCGACATCAGACTTGTGCACAGTCACACGTACAATGTTTTGAGAAACACCATGCCCTTGTAAAAACTGTGACTGCGATTGGATACCATAAAAAGGCAGATTCCCGACATTCCACACAGCAGAAGAGCCGGTGAAAGTCTCTGGGGGTTATCTGGAGGACTCAGCACCACACCCACCTCCGTGACAGCAGAAGATCTTCTCGTCCACGATGGCAGCGATGGGCAGACAGTTGAAACAGTCTGTGAAGGTCTTCCAGAGCTTGATGTTGTAGCGTCTCCGGCCTAAACACACAAACAGCAGCTTTATATCACCTTCAGGATTCATTATTTAAAAGCGGTTAGAATGTAAATGAATAAAAAGAGCTCTGGAGGGACAGACTCTGCTAAAAATACACAGCGTCTCCCTTTGCTCTCTCTCACACACACACACACACGACTGCAGCGGCGCTAAATAATTAATTCTGCACTGAACGAGAGTCACAGAGTTCTGCTTATAGTGCAGGTTTGGCTCTTTTATTACATTTTAAAACATGGTTAAATGCAGTGGAGTCTGCTTCTGTCCATGAGGTGGATTAGGTTAATGTGAACATCTATAAAGGTCTGGTATTACAGAAGGATTAGAGCCGGCCAAACAATCTGGACACCTTAAATCTGAATCATGTTATTGCGCACTAGAAAAAAGGTCTATTGATTTATTTTTAGCAAATGACCACACAAAAAAAAAAATTCTTTCATCTGGTTCTGATAATACAAAAAGCAATCATATTTAAAGTGTGTGTTTGGGTGTGTTTATATATTATACATGGCTCTATGAAAGCACAAAACTTGCACAATTTAAATGTAATGTTACATTTTATTTATTTATTTACTAAGTTAATAATTCCTTTTTAATAGTTTAAATTGCTATAATCAAAAAGCATGTCTGAATAAAATAATAAAACATTAACCATTTAATAATGTATTACAATTCTTACAATAATAGGGCCCTATGAAATTTTCTTCAAAATATTTTTTCTCTAGAAATGTTCTTTCCTTTTTCTGGGATTATGTTTTAGATACAAATACAATGGAAATGTATTTACACTTTTAGTTCTTATTTTATTTATTTAATTCTTTAATCTTGTTCTGCTAATACAAAAACAAATAGTATTTCAATTGTGTCTTTGGGTGTATTCATTCATCAGGTCAAACACTATGAAATCATTAAAATAACCCCACAATTGCTTCCTTTCAGGTATTATTTTTTGGGGTTTAATTAGATTAATTTTCAGTAAATCAAAAACACATTTAATAAATAATCTTTTGAAGCCTGTATTATACAGCATCATTGAAATGCTTAAATTTGTTTGTTAATATTTTGAATTAGTTTTATATTTTTATCATTGTAAATTATTTTTGTCTTTTATAATTTGTTTTTTAATGCATATGTAGTTTTATTTCATGTTTATATTAAGTAACAAGAACAAGGTTTATGGTTTTAGTTTACAGTAATATTCCTGATTGAAGTGACAGACAATTTAATTATTCATATTTTAAAACCCCAATATAATCTGTGTATTCTGTATTTTATTATTCTGTATCATAAAACAACCAGAACAATTGAATGCCTGCGATATTTATTTTCTAAAAACTGTGTTTTGTTTTAATTTGAGGATTTATGGTTTAAAACAAATCAGCTCATGCAAAAAAATGTGGTGGTAATCAAAAAACATAAGCAATTGATTTTTAAAAAGTAACCCGATTAAAACCTTTATTTTACAGTATGTGTACTTACATGTACCTACCTAAGTACTGTAATATAAGGTAACTACATGGGGTAGGGCTAGATTTAGGGTAAGTAACTAGATTTTTCCTAGTTATTATAATTACTTCAATAAGAACATGTACAAGAGTAACAGGACTGTAAAATAAAGTGCTACCAAACTTTTTATTTTCGTCCAACAGTGTTTTCCGCATGTCACAGTAATCATGGCACAGCAAGTATGTAGTGGACACTCACACTCATCGTAGAAGCCGTAGATGCGGTTGATGGAGGCACACTCGTGGTTTCCTCTCAACAGGAAGAAGTTCTCAGGGTATTTGATCTTGTAGGCCAGCAGGAGACAGATGGTCTCCAGAGACTGCTTCCCTCGGTCCACGTAGTCTCCCAGGAACAGGTAGTTGCTCTCCGGAGGGTATCCTCCGTACTCAAAGAGTCTGAGCAGGTCGTAGTACTGTCCGTGGATATCGCCTGAGCAGAGGAGAGCATCTCTCATTTACCGAACACACCATTTCAACATCATGACCAACTCTGAAAGACATCTGGCAGTAGTAGAGATGCTGCATGTCTATTTTTACCATGGTGTAAGCGCAGTGTGATTTAACTGAAGGTTTGTGTTACTCACCGCAGATCTTGAGCGGCGCTTCCAGCTCCAGGAGGATGGGCTGGCTGAGGAAGATCTCGCGGGATTTCAGACACAGTCCACGGATCTCGTTCTCCTGCAGCTGAACGTTCTTGCCCGGCTTCGACCCTCTCACTGCAGACACACAAACACAAACGGTTGACTAAAGCACCGCTTCGGAAAGAACATAATAAACCATCACAAATGCTTATGTAATTGTGATTACATTTATGACACTCAATGATTACTGTAGTATCACTGGTATACTATTATTATACTTCCAGTTGATGTTTTCTTGTATATTCTTAGTTT
>JAUMHQ010000053.1:27285114-27310797 GCA_032361165.1 Enteromius paludinosus
TCGGTCTGTACAGTAGAAACACCATTACACCTATGGAGAGTCCCCATTAGGATAGCTGACCAGACGTGTGTGTGTGTATGTGTAACTCTACACTAACTCTAACCCTGTACTCTCCCTGCTGGTGTTCAAAGGTGATGGCCTGGAGAGTCATTCTCTCCCGGAGAGCTTCCAGAAGTCACACATCGTCATCCCAGAAGACTTTGAGAGCAGAGAAGAGATGGTGAGTTGATTTAAAGATGCACAGAATATGCATCGTCTGCATAGACTCGTGTGGCTGTGGGGAATTACAGTCAGAATGGACAGGAGTGAGTTTCCCTCTTCCTCTGGATGTAGGAGGAGTTTATTCACTCTGCTCTGACGCGTCTGGAGGAAGAGCGAGATGAGATGAGCCGCCGGTTCGAGGAGGAGAGGAGACTTCATCACGCCGCCCGACAGCAGATGACGGCCATGAGCCACGAGCATCATCATCATCATCATCACCCCCATCCTCCCAGCACAGGTATTTATTTCCCGCTCAAACTCCAGCTTAACCGTTTAACGAAAATTGTACATTTATCTAATATTTGAGTTTTACTTATCTTTTTTATTTCTATTTAAAAAAAAAAAGTATGGTTTAATAGTTTTAGTTTTTGTTAACGATATTAACCCTGCCCCGCACGTGACAGAATAGAGGAAAAAAATGTATACTGTATGATGACATCACTGAATTCAATGATGAACTGCCTTTAATGAACAACTGAGTGTTTATCCTTGTTCTTCTGCACTCTTGACACACTGTTTCCTGTTTGACTCAATCTGTTTTGTTAAAACCGCTTGATAAATAAAGGTGACCTGAAGGTGTGTGTGTGTGTGTGTGTGTGTAGAAGGCTCTGATGGCGTCCCGGTGGAGGTGCACGAGGCTCTGCGGATGGCTATGGAGAAGCTCCAGCAGCGTTTCACCACACTGATGCAGGAGAAGGTGGATCTGAAGGAGCGGGTGGAGGATCTGGAGCACCGCTGCATTCAGCTCTCAGGAGAAACGGACACCATCGGTGAGACACTCTGCTTTCAGTCAAACCGTTTCCTGGTTCCTCTGTTTTACTTAATTCTATTTTAAAACAATATAATAAGAATTAATAGCATTATTAAAAAAAAAAAAAAAAAAAAATATACTTGTGCTTCATTTTAAACTTTCTATTTAATTAAGAATAAGTAATAATAAATAAAACCAGCAATACTAAGCTAATGTGTTAGCTTAAATGTTAAAAAGGAAAGATCAACGCTCTTAAAGCCAATATAGTTTTAAACTTTTTTTGTTTGATTAATGATATGCCCATATTCAGTAATACATCAGATATATTTTAGTAATGAACATACAGGAGTGTTGTTATTGCTTAAAAATGCAAAAATATTTCTAGATATTTTATGAATTCATTTTTTGAATTCACACTAGCTTCTTTTCCGTCGAACACCAGATACTTGTATAAAGACTCAGTTTTACACCCATTTATGTGTTTTACATTCATGCATTTTAATATGAACTAAACTGAGCCGGCACAAAAATTATTCTTTAAAATTATTCTTTGTTTGAAACATTTGTGTGTTTTTATTGGATTTATTTGAATACGTTTTAAACTTCAGTCCAGGGATAAGAGCCACAGCGTTTATTGACGTGAAAACGGGGTTTCACTTTATTATGATGGTCTCTTCAACACATTCTGTTCTGCGTCTACATATACACTGACTCTCAGTAGTGTTAGAACAGTGTAAGAATACTCTGGTAGGGTATTTTCACTTTACAAAGTTACCCACAGTCAGTAGATTATCTGTTGGTAGACTATCACTTTAAAGAGAAAGCAGATGTTAATCACAGTTTACTAATACTCTAGAGATTTTAAGACGTAAGTGAAAAGTTTTAAAGGGAGCATCAAAATTCTGGTAATTGCTTTATGGTTTACAGATACAATGTTTGTTTTGGTGTGTGTGTGTGTGTAGGTGAATACATCGCGCTGTATCAGAACCAGAGAGCCATCATGAAGCAAAGACACTATGAGAAGGAGCAGTACATCAACATGCTGGCCAAAGACAAGGAGGAGATGAAGGTACGAGGAGCGGCTGAGTGATGGAGCGATGCAGTGATGTCTGTGGAGTGAAGTTGACCTGTGTGTGTGTGTGTGTGTGTGTGTGTGTGTGTGTGTGTGTGTGTGTGTGTGTGTGTGTGTGTGTGTGAAATGGTGAGAGAGAGTGTGAGTGTGTGTGTACTGGTTTGACTATACTTGTGAGGAACCAAATGTCGTCACTTATATAGTGAAAGATGAAAACAAGCCACTAGTGAGGACATTTTGCTGGTCCTCACTAAATAAAAAGGCTTATAAATCAGTCCAAACTAGATTTGATGTAGATCTAGTGTCATGCACATGTTTCTATGAAGGGTAGGTTTAGGGATAGGGGTTGGGTTGGGGGTTAGAAAATATCATTCACCTGATAGAAAATCAATGGATGTCTATGTAATGTCCTCACTAAGATAACAAAACAAACATGTGTGTGTGTGTGTGTGTCAGACGAAGCTAGCAGAGCTGCAGGATCTGGTCATGCGTCTGGTGGGCGAGCGTAACGAGTGGTACAGCAGATACATGAGCGCCGTCGGTCACCCTGACCTCCTGACCTCTGGAGGAGAGCTCCATCCCGCTGACGGACACATGGACAGCCCAGGTGCTCCAGCACAGACACACACACACTCACACTGATTCAGTTCCCTCAGAGGAGACGATGAAGGGAACCAGACGGCTACATTTTCAGAAGTGTTCGCTTCAGGCCTGGAAAAGCTTTTTAATAGTCAATATCAGCTACTGTAGTAAAAGTGCTATTATTAATAATAATCAATAACACTATCAGTAGCTTAATTCATGATATTAATAAAAATGAATAGCAATATTGTTTCATATATTAATATACAATATACAAGGAAAAGTCAATACATTTGAAAAAATATAAGTTTTTTTTTTTTTGCTTATGCTCAGTTTTAAACTATTCCTTAAGCTAGAAATAGTGTGATGTCAGAGTTATTATTAGGATTTAATCCAATCCTAACTCGATCCAGCTGGACAGAAAATCATTGGAGTTAGTAAATAAGTGTGGGACTATTTTAGTAATAAATTAAAAATGACATTTTCTGTCTTGTTTTGTAAAAGTTCCTTATTAATTATTGTCTGGGTATTATTTGAGTTTTGGTTTCAGCTTTAACTCTTTTAGCTCTGAATAATTTGAGGATGTTGTCATTCTACAGACACTTATTGCATCATCAGATTACACAAAATATAATTTACTCTTGTTTTCCTGAAATGTTCCTCTTCCTCTCAGCCGTTCTGGACCTGAGCACAGCGGTGGAGGCGTCTGCAGCACCTCAGTCCAGCACAGACCCTCAGAGCCAATCCCAGAATCCCGAGTGGCCTGGATCTGCTCCGGACGGCCCATCCCTGAGGCCCAAAGAGGACGGCACGGCCCGCCAGATCATGCAGCTCCTGCAGGAGATCCAGAACCCTCAGGCCAGGCCCGCTCCCTTCCTGGGAGAGAACCCCTGCATCCCGTTCTTCTACCGGCCGGACGAGCACGACGAGGTCAAGATCCTGGTGGTCTGAGAGCTGTCGCGCTCGGCCTCCCGGCGAAACAGACTTGCGTATTGATTGGGTTTTCCCTCTTTATCTCTCTGGTTTCTACAGCGAATGAGAGGGATCTGATGACTTCTGAAGCTCTCGGCTCCGTTGGGGGTGTGTGTGTAAACCAGTTAATCCATAAGAATATCATACTTCTGCTGCTCTGTGTCTTTTCCCTCACATGTGTCCTCTTTACTTTATCAAACAAGTGCAATAGACAGAACAGGGATTCAGATCCTGGCGTGATGAACTCGCACACTAACGAGGGAGCAGTAACGAGTAACACTGATATGATGAAGCAGGTCCGGACTGAGATGATGAAGTGTTTGTTCGTGTGCAGAGCATTGAACATGAATCATTCGATCTGAATGTGTTTTACGCATCACAGTGTAGATTAGAATCGAGCCGAGAGTGTTCGGGACACAAGAACTTTAAAACCCAGTTGTTTTGCTTTTCTAATTAGGATTTATTGAAAGGTGTAAGTCAAATTTTACCCCTTCGAACACGCCAGCACCTAGTGTTTCTTCCAGAGCGAGTGACGTCGAAGCTTTCGAGATGTTTGCGGCTAACTCTATGACGCTAGCACCCGTCAGCCGAGAGTTTGGAGTGGCGTTTGTATGTGAAACGAGAGATTTGTAATAGTTCCTTCTCATCTCATCAGATCTGGCAACACTCTGTGAAGATAAAGCTCATGTCTTGTTGTTGTATGTTTCTGTAGGTAAATGTACACCTTTAAAGAGCGTGATGCATTATTCTCTTTAGTAGAGTATGCATATTCATCTACAGGTGTTTTATCAAACATCCAGAAGGCATTGCTCTCTCATGCATTAAGTGTTGCCGTGTCTGTATTGACCTGAAGAGCTGGTTCTAACTGGAAGCGTGTTTACAGCCGAGTACCGGGGTATTGAGTCCAGCTTCTGCATCGCTTCCATGTATGAATATATTTTCCAGTCAATCTTTTGGGCGTGGGCTTTACTCAGACGCTGATTGTTTTGCAGAAGCGTGTAAATACTGTGTATTATACTGTATATTGAGCGGGGATGCTGGAGATGTATCTAGTGCGGAGAGAGGACGGGATGTTCGTGTGCTTTCATACTACGGCTGAACTAAAGGAGAAGTCTATTTATTTGGGATAATTACACACTAATCTGTTTTAATCTAGACCGATGGAACACAATGAAGGAATAATGAGTAGTTTGAGCAGAAACACTTCTGTGATGATTTTCCTCCTAAATAAACCTGATTGAGCAAAATGAAGCCCGCTTTACGTCTGAATGACTCGGGAATTATCATGGTTTGTCGTGTATAACAATAATGTGCTGCTAAAACTCTTGTACACCTCACTGAGAGACTCATTTAATGCTTCTAACAAGGTCCTAATGATGACACAGAATTTGAAATCAATCAATTAATTGACTTATAGTTTGTTAACTGTGTAATTTCGGTCTCATAATTGGGATTTTTCTCAAATCTCAAATTACGAATCTTTTGATTTTGTAATAATAATTCAACACTTTTTTTCTCAGTTTAGACTTGATGAGTCTGACTTTATCTCATAATTATGACTTCATATGTCAATCTTGACACAATCAAACATTTGTGAAGTTTATCTCAATTATAGGTTAGTGTCTCATAATTATGACTTGGCATGTCATCATTTTACGTTTTTAGTTGTTTCAGCAATAATTTATACTTTGCGTGTCATAATTTTGGCGATTTGTCAGTTCTGACTTGTTTTCTGTTAAGATTTGTCCATTTAGATTTTAATGTCATAATTATGACTGTTAATAATAATTATGATCTTAATTATAGCTTAGATTATGTACATTTTCGATCTACAATTCTATAGATCTGTCATATATCTTTAATCTCATAATTACTTTTTTTTGTCATAAGTTTTTTAATGTAATTAAAAAGCTGTAAACTACACACACAGTCAAAATAATGTAAATTTTGCCTTTTTGACTTCCCGTCTCATTTATGACTTAGTTTGCCAACATTTTGTTTAATAATTATAACTCGGTATGTCAATTTTAAATAATCATGATATACCCAGTCATAGTTACTGTATTACAGTAATGCACTTTTATCAAATGTAATCTATGTTAAAAGTCAAGATTGACACACAGTCATAATTAAGATGCGAATGTAATTTAGATGCATCTCATAATAATGATTTTTCATAATTGCACATTTTTATGTAATAATTTAAACTTTTTAGGTCATAATTGGTGTTTATCAATCAGCACAAAGACAGCTACGCTCAGCGTGTCATATTTGACTCGTATGCTGAAATGCCTTCAAGGTTCTCTGAAGATGAGACGCAGCACAGACAGTGTTTTGTTTACACTGAACTTTAATGATGACACGTTACACACACATTCATTCACCCAGTATTACAGCTTTCTGTACAAACACAGAAAGAGGCCCGGTTTATTCCTCCATTTCATAAGCTTCGTTTAAATGAATCACTTACCCATAATAATTTAATATTCAATAATCATACATGTGGACTAATCTCTAAACAGTGGAAGCACAATCTGCATAAATGCACCACAAAGATACGCGACACGCTTAAGATACAGTATGTCCATGACAAACTCTTAAATAACGGTAAATCTTCTCTGGTTAGTGGGTTTTACTAAGACTCCGAGAGGGCATTCTGGGAAGGTCTGGTGCGGATGTCGAAGATGGAAACATACTATTGGTATACGGGTCTGGTCATGCCACAACGTCAACTATCATCAACAGGGGCTTTATTATTATCTTCAGAATTATTACAACGAACGACAGAATTACAGTCCACCGCTGTGGAAGGTTGAGTTCATATCTTCTTCTCAACAGAACAAAAACAACACCTGAACAAACTGGGATGATTTCTATGCATAGACCAGCGGTCATATTTAACCCTTCTTCTTTCAGCTGGATCTTGATTTTCATAATGAACCTTAAATTACACTTAAACAGAAAATCTGATTTGAGATACATTTGCATAATTTCAATGCACAGGGATGGTTTGTCCACACACACGTGACAAATGTGTGCTGTTTATTTTGAATGTCCAGGCAAAAACAGGAATCACATTTATATCCAGTAAGAAAGCATCTCTGTCTCTGGCGTGACTGATGCGGACGAGCCCGAACTGAAAACGGCTTACAGCACCTTTAATCAAATGAGGCTCTGTTCAGAAAATCGTACTACTGCTACTATTTCTGCAGTATGTACTCTATGCAAATGACCTGTTATGAATACCCAAATTGCTGACTACATTTGCAAAAATGCACAACTTAAAAATGCATTTTCTTTCTGAATTAAACATGCAATGAGTCGGCAGCGTAGCACTGAATAGTGCGCTTCCGCATGCTGTTTGTTTACAATAGTAAGCAGTATATACTATACAGCAGGTATTCAATTACAAACACAGCCTGTGTGTGATAAACCAGCCCGGCATGACTTTGTTAAATCTGTTCTAAACACTCAAGCGTCTCCAGGACGTCTGTTCACCCTTAAACTGCACTAATGTGTTTAAAATGACATGAACGTGCGGTCAGCATAGCTCCGACTGACCGGTGAAGATATTGCACTCTCTAATTCAATCCAGCCCCACCAAAGGTTCAGATTCTCTAATGAATGAATGGTTTGAGCGGAATCCCTGAAGGTGAACACACGTCCTCGCACCTGAGAGTGTTTGCACTGCAGGGAACTAATCAATTTAGTGCTTTTTCAGGTGTTCTAGTAGCTAAACATCCTTTCAACTTGAAACAAATAATGATCGTTTGCAGTCTAGGGAATAAATGGCTATGGAAAGGGAAGCAAATGGGTCCGGTTGACTTTCACAGCATCGTCTGTCCATGCTGGAAGTCAATGGGACCCAAAGCATATTTTCTTGTGTGTTCCACGGGAAAGGGAAAGTTTACAGGTTGGGAATGCAATGAGGGTGAATTTGAATTTTTTGGGGGGCTAACGATCCCTTCACAATGTGAGGAGCTTCTAGAAGGTTTGATGGCTGGAACGTCAAAAAGAGCCTGAAGGTTGAAGAACCGAGGATGCAGGAAACATCTGGATGGTTTCTGGGTTCCTCCGTGATGGTGTTGTTTCTGTAGTGCTGGTGGGTTTGGGTTGTTTTACTCGATGTGAGGAGGAACAGAAGAAGAAAACAAGCTAAGGGTTGCGTGGAGAAAAGGGGCTCTCGGGGCGAGAAGGACCGTCTGTGTTTGACCGGCTGAGCCATGAAAGCAGAGAAGAAGAAAAGACAGAAGAGTAAGCATCGAGACAAATGAAAGCTCAGCAGAAACTGTCCTCAGAGTCACACGGAGAGAAGACAAACCCCACCGTCCCTCTTTAACAGCAATATTACATAACAGTTTACATGCCAGAATCAAGTAGAGATTAGTACGTGTTCACTAAAGTCACACCTAAATGTCTAAATGTCAATCACTGTGAAAAAAAAAAAAAAACTTTTCAGATTATTTTGTTATACTATTATACTATATGTTTACATGTATAAAGACTAAAATAGTGTAAATATGTGTAAAACATAACTGGGAAAATATTTAAAAAACTATTTCTACTATAGTACTGTATTACACGTTTATTTATTTTTTTTTATTTTAGTAAATAATAAAATTTTCGTTCATTTATATTTTTTTTTAGTACTCTTGCTCTAGAATTCATGTAATGTAATGCGCTCATCCAGTAATTTTTTTATCATAACTACATTTTAGCAAATATATTAACAAATACAACTCAATATATTTAAATGTAACCTTCAACAAAAATATTTATGTCACGCCGCTCTGGCTTTGCCGCGTTTCAAAATTTGGCGCGATATTGCGTCTCAAACGGTTTTTGCTCGGTTAAAAATGCCGTCAGAGGATCGCTTATTTTTATTTTTTAGATGAACAACGAAACTTCTAATTGATATTTGTATTAGTTTAAAGTTGAAATAACCTCAGGAGACGATGGTGCAAAAACTGTGTGTTTTCCACGTAAGCCATGGTGTAAAAGTGACACGAGGAAACATTAGGAGCTTGTACCTACTCGACAACAGGTAAGACTCGGATTATTCTCTGCCGCTGTGCAGTAAGTAAAGTTATGATCTGTTAAACTAGTCTAAACCCGTATATTGGTTCAGTGAGGGGCGCTTTCAAAACACTGCTGCGGGAAGATTCAAATCGTTGTATTTGAATCAGTGGTTCGGAGTCGAATGTTTCGATGGAAGATCTCAGTGAACTCGTACTGTTTTTCTGATCTAGGGTCAGATTTATAATTTAGGAATAGTGTTGATGAAGGATGTATATGCATATCAAACTCAAAATATACACATACTCAATAATGAATAATTTGTAGAATATATTTAAATACACAGATTGGTTTTTAAGAGTCGTTGTAGTAGTCGACCAGCAGGTGTCGCTAGCGGGCGCTTCGAAAAAGTGAATCGTTTTATGAACAAAATGATTCGCTTGAATCAGTTGAGTTTTCCTCATCGACGCCCTTGTATAAAAGTGTCACTATCGAGTGTATTGACATTTAGACATTTAACTGTGGCTTAAGTGCAAGTTATTATATTGTTTACTCAAAGACTTAATGTTTAGATGCAACCTTTCTGTCAGTCATATACTGCCTATATACAGTAAGAGACTCGTGATTCAGAGAGGGAGGGACTCGTGTGGAACTATAGGAAGTTGTATTACCCTTCGGGGAGTTTGGTGTCGTCTTCTGGCCCGTGAGCTCAGGGACCACTGCAGCCCGAAACACATACGAAACAAAAACAAAAAGAGCCAAAGTAATGAACAGAAATATAGATGCACACAAGCTCATTCCAGAAGATGCAGTTATCATCAGACTCCAGATCACTCTCTGGAGAGATAATGCATCCACAAACAGCAGGAAATCAAGCGTCTGCTAGCCAAAAGAAGCTTAAAGATGATAGAAAGTAAATAAGAAAGGCAACAGAAATTACCAAACCCTGTGATCATTCATCTAACGTTTCTAAGATAATAAACAGTGACGGAAAACTCATCAACCATCTGTCAAAGAGTTTGAGTTCATAAAAATGTTGTGTTGTAGATCTACCAGCTCAATAGTATGTTTTCTTTTCTACATTTTGGTTTGATGATGACAGAATTATGTGAAATGAGAGGTTCAACTGTGACAGAGGGTTGTAGAGTTGTATGACATGTGTTAGTTGAGGAGCAGGAAGGGGAGGAGTTCTGCTGAGTGGGCGTGTCTGTCCTTGCTGTCTGTCACTGATGTGGGAGGGGCTAATAGTCTAAGAGGGAGGAGTCTGTGGGTCGGCTGGGTCTAGTAGGTGATGCTGGGGGTCGTCGGCTGCCATGGAAACACAGAGAGAAGATGGATGAGTCGCACACACACATACACACACACAGAGAGCAAACATCCACAAAATTATGTTAATTAAATGTGAAAGAATTTCGTTCACATGAGAAAGTAAAAATATTTTGCAGTGAGAAATGGAATAATTTCCACACCACACTTACAGTAATTACACTTACAGAGTCATTCAGGATAATTATTCTCATAATTTTGACAAAGTTGTGAATTAAATATAATATCAATAATTTCTAATACAATTATTTTAAAATAAATTCCTACCTTTATTAAAAAAAATGGAAATAGATTTTTTTTACCTTATCTAAACAAAGTCAGGAAATTAATTTAATGGTAATAAAATACAATTGAAAAAAAAAAATTGACTACTAATTATTATTTTACGTAATAATTACTTATTTAATTATTATTTTATTACCATTAAATTAATTTCTTGACTTTGCTTAAATAAGGTCAAACATTCTATTAAATTTTTTTTTTAATAAATAAAGGTATGAATTTATTATTTTTAAATAATACAAATTATTAATAATAATTATTTAATTAAACTGCATTTTTGACATTATCAAAACAAATTCAAGAAATCAATTAAATAATAATTATAAAATAAATAATAAAAACAATTAATATATCCAATAATAATTTAATCATATTATTAATACTTTTAATTAAATACAATTAATTAAATAATTCATTTATTTATTCCTAAAAAAAAAAGAGCAAAACAGCATTGTTTACATTATTTTAACAAATAAAAAGTAATTAAGAATTCCATTTGCAGTGTATTATGTAAAACTAATCCCCGATCTGTGGTTTGTTTGATTAATATTGATCCTGTGCAAACAGAAGCATTCAGAGATCACGCCATGACAGAGTGACATGCCATGAAGAGACAAACAACATGGACAAAATACATCTGACACTTCACCTTTGACCCCACTGTTCAGTTTGACCCCAGAGCTCACATGTGCAGCGTCTGACCGGATGTTTGTAGGAGTTATTATTGAGAGGGATCGTAAGTAATGATGGAAAACTGAAATAAAACAAGTGCACGGGGCTGCAGAAGGATCAGATCTTAATTAAATGAAATAAAACTGACACTAAATCAACCTGTAATGTTTGCACATTACAGACCCTGTTCTGAGACCTGCTGTCCATCTAGAAGAATGACCAATCAGCAAGCTGGACATCATTTAGATCTGCTGTGAACACGGTAGAAGAATATTCTGTGTTAAACACCACGTGAGCTGCTGCTGATTTCCCACAGAAATACTGTAACTGACTCAAACCCACAGCATGTCACGCTTGCATTTAACCAGAGCGTTCCCCTGTCAAGAGCTTATTCTTGTTTCTGTGTAAGTAAAAGCATCCCAGCAGATGATTTCTGATGAGGGTCTCAGAGACAGTCGGTCATGCAGAGGGACGGGGAATGGCGAGAGAACGTACCAGAAGCGTTAGTCCTCATTGGTCACTGATTGTAATTCTGTGAAAAATAATCAATATCAGCAGGAGGGGTGAAGCCAGAGCGGCGGGAGGAACACACACCGTTAACATGGAGGAGACAGAAACATCAACACTTCTCCAATCCAAGCTAACCAGAGACTGACGTCCAAAACCTCTGTCTGAACATTTCACAGGCAGTTATCAATCTAAAAGCATCGTCATGAGCCAGATTTAGCACTTCAGAGGTTTTGCAGATCAGCGTGCAGATCATTTATCAGGGACTTCAGCGTTAAAGTAAGGATTTAATACGGGTCAGAATGAAAGGTGTGTGTGTGTGTGTGTGTGTGTGTGTGTGTATGTGTGTGTCAGGAAGCAAGCGTTTGCCGTTAGTGTTAGAACGAGTCAAATCACACGCAACAGAGGACAAATTCAGCAATGAACACAAAGAAAACAGAAAGATCCCTCGGGCTGTCCCGTGGACAGTTAGTAAAGCGTCTGTGTGTGTGTGTGTGTGTGTGTGACGTGATCCAGACACTCAAACATGAGATATGCTGACTCTTAGAGCTGGGTGATATAGTTAAAGCATTACAATGACTGATATTTAGCAGCCTTTTGAGGATATGTGGATGTGTCACCATCATTTCAGTTCAGCAATTGTTGCAGGTGAGATTTAAAATAAATATAATATTCATACCTGTACCATTTAAAATTTGGGGGTATATAAAATATTAAATTTACTACAAATTCACTATATATTTGTACTTATAAAACTTCAATACTTCAATATTACATTTTATTTTTAAGGATACATCAAGCTTTTTTTAAGGAGGCATTAAATTGATCAAAAAGTGCCAATAAAGACATTTATAATGTCATAAAGATTTCTATTAAAAACCTTCTATCCATCTGTGAATATAAAAGAATACAGATCATAAAGATGAAGAATTGCCCTAAAAATGTTTTAATGCTAGGGCATTTATGTCATGAGAAAAGAAGAACCCTGAACCTAGTCTAATGATCAAATCTCTGAAGAAATTGAGAAATATTGACAGTGCTGCATCAGCAGGATCCTGGTGAACGTGTGTGATATCACCCAGCCCTACTGAGAACACACGGGGCATGTGATGGCTCTGTAACGTCTGAACGATAAGAAGAGTCAGAAGCAGACTATGAACACTGAACCTGACACTTTAATAAACAATGAGCTGAACTTCGGCGATGGTTGCTTATCGTTTAAACGTTGGTATGGTGACCGGTTAACTCACCCACACCACTGCACTTACTCCAGCGCTCAGACGCTCACATTCCGCGGCTAAGAGCAGACGGATGTTCTCATTAGACTGCAGGACTAGAAGGTTAGTCTCGTCTGAGCATTTCTGAACGCTGCATGTACTGTGCATCACTTCTGCAGCGCTAGCACCATCCTCTACAGTCTGAACTCTATCTAATATTATGTTTTGTCTTAAGATGCACGCCAGTAATGCCTTTTTCTAAGGAATGTATATAAAAAATAATGTAACGTCTTAATTGAACGAAGGCCTAATCCTGGTTTAGGCTGAGCCCTGTCTGTGAAACCGGGCCTTAGACTCTCAGATTGTAGGTCTATACGGTGGTGCTAGTGCTGCAGACATGTGTGCCTCAAATCTGAGCGCATTATACAATTTTTCCAGCACAAATACAGTATTTCATGAGGTAACGGAGTCTCACCTGGGCACGCTGGGAGGAGCGCGGTTAGGACGGGACGGGACCTGAGGGGGGGGCCCGCCGAAGGGGTCCGGAGAGGCTCCGGGACGAGAGGGAACGGGCGGCCCGCCGGCAGCAGGGGGCCCCGGGGCCGAGCCACGAGAACCTGGGCGTGCCGGAGGCCCCGGAGGAGGGGCCCGTCTCTGAGGGGTCGGGCTGGTCGCTGGAGACCTAACGGAGAAATATTGTTACGTTCCTTCTTACCTTTGTCTGCGCAACAATCACACATTTCTCTTCGCTGATGAGAACACATTCTTTAACTAAAGTCAGTATTATTTTATTTGCATCACATTCTGGGAGTTGAATGTAAAGAGCAACCAAGGCAGTGAATTATCCAGAAATCAGCTAATATTTCATATTTGGCATCTCTTTTTAGGATTTTTTGGTAAACTTGTTTCATATTCCAGCAGCAGGTGGCGCTACTGTCCCATTCTGTGACTGGATATCAGTTGTCTTAAACTGACTGAGGTGGCTGCTTCTGACATCATGACATAATGCTGAGCTCATGAATATTAATGAATTATGGGAAGTGACGTCTTCAATAATATAAGTAATATTCATGAGTCCAGTAAACTAAAAGTACACATTGTGTCTGTAAGTACTGTGTATAAATAATAATAAGCATTATGGTTTATAATAAAGAAAGTATATATTTTATATAGTATGGGATATTTTTGCACTCCATGAACTTGAACTACTTTGATAAATGAAACATAATAAGACTTTTTATTATTGTTCATGGTGATAAAGTATTTATGAATCTTTGCTACTTAAATTAAATGAAAATAAATGAAATATAATAAGAATTATTATTATTGTATGACAATAAAGTGCATATTTATTACAGTATAAGATGTACTCAATGAACCTTTGCTACTTTAATAAATGCAATATAATAACAATGGTCTATAATAAATAAAGTAATTAATGGTTTATATTTATTAAAATATAGGATATTATTATACTTCATAACCTTTTCCTACTTTTAATCTGCACTATGATGATTTTGGAAATATGTCTAAAATTATAATTTTTTAATATAATTTTGTTTATTAAATTGATAATAATAATAATAATAATAGAATAGCTGTTTATCAACATAAAAAGATGATTATAATAATGTGTATAACAGCAGAGAATAATTTCCACCTATAAGCCTATTTCCACATCATACGACATCATTTCCTGGCCACTAGTCATCAGTTTATCCTGTCTGTCCGCTCCGTCCTGAACACACCTCCCTCCGGAGCCGGTGCGCTGCACCTGCAGCCAGGAGTCGTCCACAGGCGGAGGCAGAGAGGTGGAGATGGTGGTGGTGCTGATGTCTCCGATGATGTTGAGCGCTTCTTTGAGAGCGTGGTACATACGGAGCATCTCGTCACGCCGCTGCGCCTGTTCAGCCGACTCCTCCATCAGCGTGTTCTGATCTCCACACGAGTACAGCTGAGCCAGCAGCTCCGCGTTGATGAACTCCTTCGTCTGAGAGACACCATGATAATCAGGAACAGTGTGCATAAACCCAGACAGCACGTTAAGGACTAGTATCACCTATTAGCAGCGGCTGAGGGGTCTACCTTTTCTTAGTTAAGACTAGTCTAAACCGTTTATGCAGCTGTCCCATGTGTTTTTTTGCTGAGTATCAGACTTGATCCTTAATGCTGTTGTGTCTCAAATATTTTGAGACGAGCTTACATTATTGATCATCAGGTGCATGATGGTCTTGGGCATCAGGTCTCGTACGGTCTTGTTGACGATGCTCATGTAAGAGTCCACCAGGTTTCGGATGGTCTCCACCTGTCTCTCCAGCTGAGGGTCCATGGAGTGCGTGAAACCGTCCGAGTCGTTATCGTCTCCAGCGCTGTCCTGCGGACCCAAACAGACACAATCACCCAAAAAACACCAATGCAGAAGAGGCACAAAACATGGAAATGCGGCTCGAAGCTTGTACCTTTTCCTTCTCCTGAGTGACGCAACAGGAAGCAGCGTGAGAGAAAGAGAAGAGCATTTGTAGGTGCATCATTAGGATTTATTCATGCTACTCACATCAGATCAGTCTGAACACACACCACCACACGCTCAGGATACACTCCGGCTCGCAGGAACGACGCTTTCCATCCGTCCACGTCCTCCTGAGTCTCACAGGCCAGCTCCAGCTGACGGTAGTCCTTGTACACGTTCCTGTTATCACATTAAAGTCAACATCACAGTCATAAATCAAATCGATTGCTCATACTTTTTTATCAAGTAAAAGTTCTTAGCTGCTGCTTCACGATCATGTTTTGATCAATTAAGGGTCAGAATAACTTTGGTCATATCTCCAGATGAACTCTTACTGGACTGAAGCAGCTCATCAATCATCTTTTGAGGAGCTTGAGTCTCTGAATAAATTCTCACCACATCAGACTATATGAGCCATAAAAGTCTAACGGATCAGATATGATACTCAACAAAAAATAAGTTAAATGAACTTCAAGGTTCAATAAACTGTTATCGTTAACAGCTATTATTACTTGTCAGGCTTTATGATAATAAAATGGAGCCTATTCTGATCTTTCTGTGATTAAACCTAACCATAAAGTTAGCTTAGATTACCAGTACTTTGTTAGGTAAGTAAACTGTAAGTCTATGTAAATACACGTACTGTTAAATAAAGTGCAACTGTCACATGACAAAAAGCTATTTCATGATGATCATTATTAAGGGTGACCTCTGACCTTTGCTCAGTGTTGAACAGGGCAAAGATGTGTTTGCTGGACATGAAGCCCTTCTCCACATCTCTAAACTTCAGATTGTCCACCTGCAGCATGTACTTCTTCTCTTTCTCCTGCAGGGGGCAGAACAGAGTTTACTGAGGTTAATCTCACGCTGAGAAGCCCACTGCGTTTCAGTGACTCTAGACTTCAAATGACTCCACTAGAAATTGATTCAGACTTTGAATAGCCCTAGTAACGTGTGTATGCAGTTGCCAGGGTGTTGTGAAGATATGTGTACATGCATGCAAAGTTAGGGCACTTATTTTTTAAATCAATTGGATCTCCCCTCTATGAGATTAAACCATAAATCTGATCGGTTAACAGTTATTACGTAGTGTTATGGGTTTGTTCGGATCTTTAACATGAGTGATAATAACAGTGATGAGTGACTAGGTAACCAAAGAAAGAGAGCTAGAGGAAAGAACAGGCTGCAGTGCTCGTGTGTGTGTGTGTGTGTGTATACTGAGCAGAGCCTCGGCCACACGCGGCTGGAACTGATTAGAGCCGACAGAGCTAAAATAAACGGTCAGGGCGGGCGATGGTGGAGTCTGCAGGCGTACTGGTGTACCACAGCCGTCTGACGGCCCTTCAGGGGCCCGGAGCCCAGCGGGCACAGCCCGGTATTCCCCTGCCCACCAGAGCGAGCACCACGCCCTGCCGTAACACCCGTGAAAACACACCGCCCCAGAAAAGAACAGAGCATGCGATGCTTCACGGAGACTTCTGATTGGTGCTCATCAGATGCTGTACAATCTCATGCTTCACTGAAGAATCAGGCTTTCTTCTCCTAAAATTATTAATGATAATAAGCCTGCCAAAAACATGAACTAAAATTAAATTAATAAAATAATAATGATAATAATAATTGCTTGAAATAAATAAATGTTAATTGAAATAAAACAAAATGTACAATAATAATAATAAAAAAATCAGCTTATTTAATCTAGTTACCAAAGTGCTAAAACAACTACAACTAATATTCTTTTAATATTAAAATAAAAACTTCAAACGTATAATGAAAATCCAGAATATAAAACTTCAGGATACTAAAAAATCTCAATTTAAATTTTTGTGTTATTTCCTTATTTATTTAATATTTCTTTTTGTGAATAACTAATAGAAGTAGTATAAATATATACACCCTGCAGGATCTATACAATGTTAATTAGGCCTATTTTTACCGAAATAAAAGGGATCATACAAAATGCATGTTATTTTTTATTTAGTACTGAGCTGAATAAGATAAGTTCTCCTTGTTACATGTTACTATTATAATAACAATAAATGACGTAAGAGCCAAGCCCTGATCCTAGTATTACTCGGTATATTTACACTGTAACAAGGACACCTTAATATAAAGTATATAACCAATATTTCACACAAAAGACATTTACATATACTGTAGTCCACGAGAGAAAATAATGGTTGAATTTCGAAATTAAAGTTTGGTTTCTAATACGGTGTGGTTATCAGAATGATCCACAGCTGTGTTGTTTTGTTTAGTGATAGTCCCTTGTTTGTCCTGAACTGTTCTTCCTCCAGCTCCCACAGATTCTGTGCTTTTCCAGCATTCTTGTGTATTTGAACCCTTTCCAACAATGACTGCATGATTTTGAGATGCATCTTTTCACAGTGAGGACAACTCATACGCAGCTATTACAGAAGATTCAAACAGTCACCGATGCTCCAGAAGGACAAAACACGCTTTAGGAGACCTTTTGAGATTGAAGATCAGGTTAAATTGAACTTATTTAGTCTTCTGGGAAACATCTTCTGCAGCCTCTGAAGCGCAGTACTTGATATAAAGACCAAATAAGGACAAATATTCTTTGTTATCGTTTTGTGAAATGAAAAACACTGTTGATTGGATTTTGAGTTAATTGCAGTTCCAGACACTGAGATCTCTTCTGAAACTCTGGAGGAGCACACTTGGGATTTCTTTCCTGTGTGTGTTTGTGAATGTCAGGGGTTTTCCGAGTATCGCGTGTCCGTTCCGTCAGGTGCTCGTTCCAGCTGGACCTGCTGCTCATCATCACATATAAAACACAGTTACCACGGTGCAGAGAGGATGACGTCACTCTGCATCCATAGCAACCGTCTCCTCCACACACACACACACACACACTGGGAGCAGCCGGGCAGTGAGTCACACTTTTCCTTCTCCTCAGCAAGATTCTGGGAAGAGAGGAGAGGAGGGAGACGGATCTTCTGGGAGGAGGATTATATGAGAGACGAGGAAACAGAGATGACAGGAAGCTCACGGCTGTGCTCTTAAAGGAGCAGTGCAGAGAAAAACCTGTCTGATCCTTCCGTCAAACACTCTTCTCTTCTGAACAAACATAGCGGTTGCTCTCAAGCTCTAAAAAAGAATCAGTAGCTCAGATATATCAGATTTTTTGCATTTTATGATTATAATTTTGATTTAAAAAGATTCATTCCATTATACTAAATATAACTTTTTTAATGTATTACCTATTTTTAATACTATTTGCTGGTAAATATATATATATTATTAAAAGTGAAAAAAGTAATAGAAAATATACTTTTTGTTCTGTAACCTGTAAAAATGGTGATGATTATGAAACATGCACAATAATTCTGTTCCTCTTTTTCTTCTATCATATCAAGCATTAGTGCTCAAGGTGCAAAAAGCGAATGAAATAAAAGTTAATAAAATAAAATAAACTCAATCTAGCTTAATTGTCTTAAAAAATGTCAATTCCTTTTTTTATTTTATATATGTATGTATATATTTATTGAAGCATGAAATGTGTCCCAGCAAAAAATACATAGACACAAAATAAATAAATAAAAGGAAAAATATTTTCAGATATCATTAATTAAAAAACGATCAGTGAATCAGTGACTGTTCTTATCACAACACTTCTTGTGTATTTTAGGGGTTAATGTGTGTGTGTGTGTGTGTGTGAAGTAGTGTTTAGTCGCAAGCGCTGTGGTCTGCTGCTCTGTATATATATATATGACTCTCTGTGGGTCTTTTTCTTTACACACACACACACACACACACACACACACACGCATGGAAGTCATCAGAGGGTGAGAAGTCAGACATCAGTGTATATCAGCCGTGACCTCTGACCTCCCCAAACACACACACACACACACACTCTGAATGATTCTCCATATGGTCTTGTAAAGTCTCAATGGCTCCGAGCCTCTAAAACCTTGAGTCTCTGGAAACGTTGAGCACTGAGAGCAGAAATCGGCTCCAGATCTGATCCGTCTGATCTCACAGTGATTCCAGACAGGAAGTTTGAATTGTGTCAGCTGATACCGAGAGACCAATCAAAGCAGGATCCAAATAACCGGCGGCTGTAGACACTCCGAGTCAGATTCACAAAACATTCCTCTTACTTTTTAACCTAAGAGCCATTTTATAAGAATGTTTTTTTAGTTCTCAAAATTGTTCTTGAGACAAAACTTAAGATGCATATAAATTTCCTCCAACTTGGTTAAAAAATTGTAAAGAAAAAATATGATATACATTTTAAGCATTTCTTAAGAATTGCAAACTGTCTTTACAAACCTAATCATCCGAAGAAAGGAATAGGAATGAAAATCTGCTTAAAATGTGCTCTCCTTCAGGCCAGAAGAAACGTAGAGGAGATTGTTTCTTCATCAGATTAAAAGAAAAGCAGCAGTGAATGGGTGCCGTCAGAATAAGAGTCCAAACAGCTGCTAAAAACATCACATACTCCAGTCCGTCAGTAAACATCTGGAGAAGAATCTTGGACGCTCTCAGTGTGAACATATTTCTAACAGATTTATTCATCATTTTTGGTGAAGTACAACTTTAAGATGTTTTATATCCAATCCAAGAGCGTAAGATAATCGCTGACTCAGAACATTTGAGCGCTCAGATCGTTGATTACTCACAGGACGTGTTTGAGACACAGTCTTCTGAAGCTCTCACTTCAGCTGAATCTCATTTCTGTTTCAGAGAATCTCATTACAGTCGTTTCTTTCCTCTGTCCAACCACACGGACAGAACTGTGAATATTTTCCATTGTTTTGTTTTTAGTGTGACTAATACCAGCGCAATTATAAGAGCGGAGGAAGTTTCATAAACACACTTCTCACGGCTGACTGCGCTCATCTAAACAAAACCGCCTCACAAACACACTTCTGAGACCTCACAAACACACTCGTATCAGGTGTGATCATACACTACTACAGCAGAAACTGTAATGTGCTGCAGAGAGCTGTGTGTGTGTGTGTGTGTGTGTGACTGAAAAGCGCTGGTGTCTTGGTTTTGCATCAAAAGGCCAGAGAGACGCGGGGAGGCATCTGGGAGCAATAATGGCGCTCTAACCCCTCATTACCAGAACGACTGCGCCTTGAGCCAAGGCCAACAGCAATTTTCAAAATGCATGTTTTTTTCCCCTCTTTCTGTCTTTAATTCACAAAAGGAAAAAAAGCACAGCGTCATTTTGCATTACGTTCCCTCGTACAGCTCTCCGTCTCTCGACACGAGCGTTTTTGGACAAACTTTAACTAAGTGCTAAACTAGTCACTCACTAGTCCAAGAGCTACTAACTGAGTGAGTCTTGAGCTATTTAGGGGAGCTTTTTAATAGCAAATTCTTATTTAAAATCATTTTAGTTTGAAAAATCAGAGCAGTATTCACCCGGGGATCTGTGGGCGGCAGAATCAGTCAATTTACATTAAATAACTCAATTATAAAACATTTCTGCCACAAAATAAAATAATAAACATTGTGACTTTTTTATCTCACAAACCTGACTTTTGTTTCTTGTTACTGAGAATAAAAGCCAGAATTATGGGATATAAATTCAGTATCGCATTAGAAGACATTGAACTTTGCTTTTATTTGTGAGAAAAACACGCAGTCATCTTTTAATTTTTTACTCTGTGGCAGAAACTGTCTTCCATACAAAATATCCTTGTAAAAGACATTGATTATTATTGAAATATTCTGAAACATCAATAACATTATGATTTAGTCAAATTAATAATAAAAAAAGGTAAATTCAGAACAGTAATATTTGGGAAAACAGCAAATATTTTACTGCCTGATTTTTATTTATTTCTTGTTTTGTTGTAAAGCTGAACTATATTATCGCTCAGCAGTTTATTTATATTTGGGTAAGCTCACATACGGGTCAATATGTACCTTACAGCAATTGTTCAATCGCTTGATTGGTTGGAAAATCTGCTAAACGTGACGTATACTGTGAGCACAAGCATAATGATGAGTTAAAGCAGCTCTGAATGAATGCGTATTGCGACTCTTCCTCTTTTAGCTGGTTTCCCTCCAGCGCTGTAAGACCTAAAGCCTTTTGCTGAGCTCACAGGACAAAAAAAAAAAGATCTGTCTGTGCTACAACAAAGAGAAAAAAGTAGGGAAGAAAAGGAAAAAGCAGCAGCGCAGCGTCAGTTCTGGTTACTCGTTGCATGTTAACGGCATTAACCCCTCGCGTTCCTGCTGTAAAGAGTGCCGTTAAACAGCCTCACACGAGATCACACGCTCACATCTCACATGCATGCTCAGTTTTTTCTGTTAGGCACCAAGAAGATATTTTTTTAAGACCTCCTCTATGTATGCACGCATCAAGCAGGAGCTTGAAACGTCCTGCACTTATACTTTGGACAGATGCTTTTATTCAAAATGCATTGAATTCAAGAGAAACAGGCCCTGCCTGAGAATTAAATTAAAAAAGGAAGATCTTATTTATTGTAATTCAAACTGAAAGAGATGTAACTGAGGAATGTAAACCTGACGCTACAGTGTGTTCGGGTTCACGTTTGTGAGCACTGTTCTTCACAGCAGCGGTGAACAGGTTTACAGCGTCTGCATCCTCTCTGTGCTCAGCTGCTGGAGACGCTTCATCACTGCATTACACAGCTTTCAAGTCAGAGGATCACACTGACTGCTAAACTCATTCCATTTGTCAAATTTAGACATGCAATTCAACCCATTATTGCATCTGATGAAGTGATCTCAAACTAGATTCTGCAGAGTTGAGCTCTTTGGAGGTTTGCAGTGATCCTGAAGACCTTGGTCGTCTGGATCAGGTGTGTGTGGCACTCCAGGAACTGATCTGAGACCAATTACAGAAAATATGTGTGTATATAAATGTGTATGTTTTTTTGTTCATGTAAATTGATCCTGTTTTCCAGTTAACACAGTACATCTATTACTGTAATTTACTGGAAATAATTACATGCTCTAACCTGATACATCTGACTTTCGTTTCATTTAATAAAGCTTTTTCTTGAATGCATAATTAATGTAACTCATCGTATGCACTAGTGTGTTCAGTCCGATATAAAAAATTTTTCAGGTAAAATGTAAAAAAAAAAGCATTTTATTTCAAATACATGTTTGAATTTGAATGAACCCTTATTCAAGCAGGCAAGCTGATCAAGAAGCAGTTATTCTGAAGAAAAGCCTGGCAGCAGGATGATGTGTCCTCTCTGTAGAGAGAGTGCTGAGGCAGCGGCGGAGGCGTTTCTGAGTCTGAAACCCTAGCTAAAGCAAACACCCGCACCACCCAGAGCACCCGCCTGTGACTCACTACCCACAATGCACCACATCGCTGCAGACCAGAAGAACGAGAGCTGGACCAATGGGTGGAGATGAACTAGAGAACCAGAATCTGAAATGAGTCAGACAGCCATTTTTCAATTCGCTCAAAAAACGCGAAAACTCACCGGCTTCATGCCAGGACGTTGCTAGGGTCTTATGGGTGGTTGCTAGGTGTTGTCTTACAGTACAAACACTGCAGGACGACACACGCTGAACGTATATATTATAAGAAAGCTAAGAGCAGGTGTAACTTAAACGCCACTAAAAAGAGTTTTCTATTCTCACGCACTGCAGGAGCGTTAAGAGCTTGTGCTGGAAAGGGCTGTGCTCATGTGTTTATGAAGCTGATTCAACACCACACTGACTGCTGAACATTAACCACACCGCACATAAAACCCTTCTGAGACGGGCAGGAAAAGCCAAAGAAGTGCTTTCTGTTTTTGCACCTCTAGTTTTCTGGTTAAAATAAGATTCTTTGAGACTGACTGTAAATAATCGCATGCACTAATGTCTTAGCATGTTTACAAAGTGAACATTTCCATGAGAAAGAAAACCGCTGCAGTCTGTCGGTCATATAACGGAAGTCAACGGGGACCAAAGCTCTGAGAGTCAGAATAACATACACAGACTAAACCAAATGAAACCCTACGGCTCGGGACGATACACTGAGGTGTTAAGACACAAAACCATCGGTCCGTGCAAAAAAACTGAAAATTGGGTGTGTGTGGTTTTCCAGATTTAGTGCTTCTGCTGTTTGAGAGTCAGCTTCAGAAACTGTGTGGAAACAGATGGAAAAAAACTTTAAATGGCACATGAACTGATCTAAAATCCTTCAGCTTTACTGGAAGTAATCCCTCACACAAACACTTTAACTAAACTAACTAAGTGCGCGGGTAAGATGAAGTTAAAGCAGAGCTGACGGTCAGCAGCAGTCGGCTTTATACTCGATCTGACCTCCCACATCAGATCTGGTCCTGATTTCCACCCCGTTACGTGTGGGGGGGTCATGCAGCATAAAGGCCTCTTTATTCACGCCGGACAGGGAAAGGAAATCGGCTTCAGAAGAAAAAACAGGCCAGCGCGCCACAGGCCCGCACATCTGGAGTTATTACAAGCCCGCCGTCTTGCCAAGAAACTCCGACATTCCTGCAGTGCTACAGAGACACACACACACGCTACATGCACCCCAACCCCCTCCCCGAAATGACACAACACATGCAGCAAATTAATGTGCTTCACTTCCTGTTGACCTTTGACCCTCCACTTCCTGCCGCCTCCCCGAATAAGCAGGGAAAAAAAAAAGAGCCAGACGGAGGCGGGAAGGAGAAGAAAGCCCCGCCTCTCTCGGGTCTCTTGCTCCTTGGCTCTCTCTCACTAGTAAAGTTAGTTAGCAGTCCTGTGCCACGTCAAGCCTGCGAGTCACTGAGAGACGAGGAGAGAGCTCGGCCGAGATTTATTCCGGAACACGGAGCAAGGAAGCGGCCATCAAGAGCCGCTCAGGTCCTGCAGAGGCAGACTGGGAAAAACGGACTCTTAGAGGAGGATGAGGTGCAGTATCTTCATCTTTTAACCAGGACTCTGGAGTCTGATGATGTGTCGGGTTTAGAGCTGGTTATTATCAATACCGGCTGATCTGATGGAAATCACGCAGAAGAACGATGAGAGAGCAGATGAACGTTCAGATCTTCAGCCGTTTCAGAGGTCAGTGAGGGCAGGCCAGCGTGTGCGGGATTATCCGTGTCTAAATACTTCATTAATCAAACAGAAAGCCTATGTGTTTATAGATTGATAGATAGATGAACAAATATATAGATTAGCAGTTAGTAAATGAATGAATGAGAAGTCTAGAAGGGGCAAGTTTATATATATATATATGAATGTAATTATAATTTTTTTTTTTTTTTTTCATTAGCAGAAACAAGTTTACACACTACAATTTATTAGTTTGATTGTGTGTGTGTGTGTGTGTGTAAAAGGCAGATGAGAGATTTATCGCTCCGTACTAAATCCATGTACTGTGTTTAGTGTGCAGCAGAGTTTTAGGGAATTTCTGTGACACATGAAACCGCAGGGAACGTATCATCACTCTCCACAGGAAACAGGAAGTTTCCAATCCGAACGCATCATCATCAGTGTGTTCACTCGATACGAGCCCGTCCCGCCTGCCCAGTGTTCAGACTACCTGTTCAGGAAGTAGTGTTTGTACAGTAGTCTGCACATTGGTTAGGCTGGACGGGGATGCTCGAGACAGACCGTCGCCATGACGACCGCGGAACACATCACCATGACGACAAGAGGAGAGCCTCATAATCACGGCAGATGTGAAAGGACTTCATGAAATCATCATCTGTGCAGCGATATTAAGAGAGAATGAAATATAAAATAAAGTATGAAATGATACTAATGCAACGTGTGAAGAGTGTGACTTTATCTTGTTTACAGTTTCAGAAATAACTCATTTTAGAGTTCATACGGAGATCTTTGCTAAAGCAGCTGAGATATGAAAGCGGGTCTTTTTCTTTCGCGTATTCATCTGGACCTGGTTAAAACGAGAGAGACGGAGTGAGTCAGTGAGAGAGAAACAAAAGACCCAAGATGAAACAGATTGTGAATGGCTCTCATATGCAGATCTTCAGGCTTGTCTTTCACACGCTCTCAAGCATCCAGACAAATCAAACCCAGAGAAACATGTTTCCACTTAAGACTTTTCCTGGATCACAGCGTTTCTGATCCAAAGCCATTACTTCTGCTTTCACACACACACACACACACACACTCACAGCAAGGATTTTCCACTATATGCCAGCTGTAAAGGTAGGAAGTGTGTGTACGGCTTTATTTGTGCACCTCACAGTATCCTTAAAAACATGCGACGCACGGCCAAACAAACTGTCTGCACTGTTTTCACTCAGAAACGGCCAGTAATATTAAATTCAACATGAACTTTGATGTAGAAAGATGAATATAGTATTTTCTTGTAGAACATACTCTAACAAATACTAGCAATACAAAGAATAAGTAAAGAGTTAAGTAAAGTTTGTGAACAGCTGTACTCAGAAGAGTCAAGAAGTAAAAAAAAACAACAAATACATTTTAAAAAAAGGTTTGGGTTATGTGTGTGTGTGTGTGTGTGTGTGTGCACCTGGTATTTATCACCTTATGGGGACCAATTGTCCCCACAAAGATAGGA
>JAUMHQ010000053.1:27318859-27329279 GCA_032361165.1 Enteromius paludinosus
ATAGCACATACAGTCTGTACAGTAGAAACATCATTACGCCTATGGAATGTCCCCATAAAACATGTAAACCCAGCATGCGTGTGTGTGTGTGTGAGTGTGTGTGTGTGTGTGTGTGTGTGTGTGTGTATGTGTGTGTGTGTGTGTGTGTGTGTGTATGTGTGAGACTGTGTGTGTGTGTGTGTACTGTGACTCACTTCTGCCTTGAGTGGACGGATGAATAAATATGTCACTAAAAATCATTTATCAAACAAATCTGGCTCTTCTCTATTAAGCAAGTCGATCATAAAATTGTGATATAATATGAATTATAATCTGTTTTTTATTTCCTTTTCTGTTCAAATCATTAATTCTTCATTCTTCACGTCTTTAGTGATGCTCCGGCTTCAGGGAGACTGGGAGAAATGAGTTTAAAGAACACACAGATGACTCACCATGATTTCATCCTGATGCAGGAACAAGAAAAAACAGGAGAAGAAAGAGAAGACGTCAGTACTGAACACACGAAGAGAAGCACCAGAGACAGAGATCTGAGACATGAACACCACAGACGCTTCTGACTGGAACAATCAAAGAAAGATTAATAAATCATCTCTCCGCTGATGTCTGGTGTGTTAGGAGAGGACAATATCTGTCTGAGATACAACTATCAGAAACTCTGAGTCTGAGGGGCAGAAACATCTCAATATTGAGAAAATCTCCTGTAAAGTTCTTAGCAACAAAGATTACTGATCAGAAACAGAGGTTACAAATTACGTTACATGTGATCACACATAGGATTTAAAATCGGGGGGGGGGGGGGTTGAGCTACTGTAACACATGTGCTGTTTTACGTTTGGTATTTGAAATTGGGCGATCGGGGCTAATTATGAGGGGGTTCGTTTTGTTTGGAAGACCTGGCAACCCTGACTATGAATGAATTGCATCTGTTAACTTGTTTTGATAATAGAGTTCAACCTGAGTAATGCAGCGCTCCTCGTTTTAACCTCATTCTAAAAAAACGTTGGAATCGAGTTCAGGACCGATGCCTGTCTACAATTCTATGCTTTTCAGTCAGAATCCTCATCATATGAGAGAGTTTAATTACATGTTTATGGTATATATTTTGGCTGCATTTGTGAATGAATTAAAATGTAACTCATTTGTGTAAAATAAGCACGTAATATCATAATACTGAAATGTGAAAGCAAAAATGTTCTCAATATTTATGACTTCCAGCATTATCTGTCTTTAACAGCACAGTTTAGCAGTGTTCTCATATGAAGCATCTGCTGGGGCTCATGTCTCCAGAACATTTCCTTCATCTACTGATCAATGCACTGATTATGATTATACAGTCTCTCTCTGAAGATCTGCATCTGTCTTATAACACACACACACACACACACACACACATGCTGTCACTCGCTGCCCTTAACAACTGATTTGAGTGAAGCAGAAGCGCACATCATATTCTTCACTTCCTGTAACAGCAGCCCAGCCGCCATCATCAGCATTCACAACTCTTCCACAACAGAGGAAGATGAATGTTTGCTCGGATCAAAACACTAGGGCTGGGCGATAAACATATCAGTCCATATCAACAATTATCATGATAAATATCAAATCTGCATTTATCTCAAGTTTAAAGATTTTTGCTCCAAAAACTCCAAAGTTGTTAAAAACCAGAAAAATGTATTTCTTGGTTTCTGCACGTTCTAACGAGTGAAGAAACAGCTTTGTGTTGTCTGATAATATTAATTATTCAAATGACTTAGAAGTGCACATTTAATAGTATTAGCTTGAATTAAGATTTTTTTTTAGCTCAATATCAAAAGCTGTAAGAATTGCAGCAACCTCATTTTTATATGGTTAACTTTAATTATTATAATTATTTATAAATACACACATGCTATAGATTAAGAATAGATTAATGCATTTAATTTGTGTCTGCGTTTATAGAAAGATTTCATACATTGCTGCCACAATACCACGCCGCAGTTATTGTTACTACAGTAAATCCATGGTAAATGATTGAGTGCATCATTGCTCACAGGGTTTCTCATTTTTGAACATTATCAAACATTTATTTAACCCTTCATATCATTTTGAAATTATATTTTGATAATTATCATTATTGATTTATCGCCCAGCCCTACTGGTGAGCCCACACCACAGTCTCAGACTTCTTAACTAGCTTGACCAGCTTGGCTTCCTTTGTCAAGCAGCGCTAACCAGCAGAAACCAGTCTGGACTGGCGTGTAAACCCATCACTAACTGCTGATGATGGAGCCCGGGGCGTTCCTGTAACGTCTGATCTAAGATCAGTTCTGAGACAAAGCTGGTACTTGAACTGAGAGAAGCGTGAGAACAAACCTGGCCCTGGATCAGTTGATAAGGGCATGAAGATAAAGAATAAGAAACAGAGATGAGGAACAGAGAAAGGCAGACGCTGGACACACATCAGATGAGCATGATTAACGTTCAACACACGACACCACTTGGTATGCACAGAGAAATTCAGATAGTCTTCAAATGATGAGTATGAACTGTAGCTCAAGCCCGGTCACCTGATTACCAGCCGCTTTCTTCTTGTTCATCTGACTGCTTCTCTGCTGAGCACTAAACAGCACAGAGATGAAAATCAGTCATATGAGGGGCCAAAAGACTTCTACAAGTGTATGAATGTCACTGGGTATCCATTAATATTAATTAAAAAAAATAATAATAATAATATATTTATTCTCATTTTATCATTTCTAATTATTATGAACATAATTTAATGTTAGTAATAATAGGAATAATAATAATAATTTCTAATTAACCATTTTAATTTTAGTAATAATAATACATACATTAATATATATTTTCATTATTTATACATATAAAATTATTTATGATTAATATTAATATAATTTGATACTATTAATACAAGTAATAATTATTATAATTGTAAAAATTATTTTATATAATTTATATAATAATAACTGATAATGGTAATAACAACATAAACGAATAATTATTCATTTATATAAATTGCTGGTAAAATAAAAGTAAGAATGTTATAACTAATTATTTGTACTGCTTCCATATTATATTATTATTGTTATTAATACTATTTTAATGATTGTTGATCATTTTAATTAATTATCTAGTTTAAAAAAATATAGATTTTATGGACATTTTAATCCCTTTTTATGATTAGGGTTAAATCATTTTGGCATTATATTGAGTCATTTGACGTTAAAGGTCGAGGAAACATAACTCACTTGGCAAACCCGATGAAGTCTTCATGGTTGGTGTTCATATACGCCAGCTCGATGTCGATCAGCAGCAGCACCTGGCGACCGCAGAGAGCAAAGAATCAAATAAACTGATTGTTAAAGCATGCAAAAACACACAACACACTCCACGTATGCAGATAAAGTGCAGTAAATACTCAATGAAACATATGATAACGACAGACAGGTAAAGTTGGGTGTCATCCACATAGCAGTGAACATTAACACCATGTTTCCTCAAAATGTAACGAAGAGGGAGTATATAAATAATGAAAAGAAGCGGGCCCGAAACAGAACCCTGGGGAACACCAGCGGTGGCTGTAGAGATTCTGGAAGTGAAAATGTTTCATTCAACACGCTGAGTGCATCCAGAAAGACAGAGGAATGCCAGTGATCCCAATAGAAGCTAACCTGTCGAGAAGTATGTTGTGTGAGACTCTATCAAAGGTGGCGCTCACATCAAGAAGGACAAGCATGGTTAAAAGCCCAGAGTCATCTGCCAGCAACAGATCACTGGTTATTCTGACAAGAGCAGTCTCAGTGCTATGGTGGAGATGGAAACCAGATTAAAATGGTTCATACTATTTATTATTAGAGAGATGCTTATGAATTTGAGCTTCAGTATACTTACATAACACAAAAGATAAACAGTACATTTGAAATTAGACTGAAGTTAAAGGCTTAGTTCATTTATACATTTGTGCAGTTGAGAGTTTACATGCGGTGAGTAAAGCACAGCCTCGTTTTCACTTGAAATGGATCAGCCCCTGGTTTCTTCAGTGTGGGAGTAATAATATCTGATTAAGACTCACCTGGTTTTTAGTGCGGCTCTCGCGGTCTCGGATGTGCTGCGTGACGATCCTCTCCATCTCTTCTCTCAGCATGGGATACTGGGCCAGCTGCGACACAACACACACCTCTGTGATGCTAACACCATATAAACACCACAGCAGACTTCACAACAGGTCCACGTGAAAGACTCTGAGACACTGTGTCTGAGAGAAAACATGCTGCAAAGTCTGCTTGCATCGACACGAAGAACACAATCGTACATTAGATATGTACAGTATGCATGTGACGTTAAGAAACTCAATCATGTTTGTATGCAACAACATACAGTATGTCACATGACTCTAAATTTCAATGCATCGCTGCAATTATCGTGACCCTCCCAGTTCAGACGAATCTAGGAATGAGCAAGCTGTGATTTAATATATACTGTATATTATTAGGGTTAGGTAAGTTATTCTAAAAAAGTTAGATCTTCAACGGAATAATTAGATTACTGTCTCCAAAAAGTAATTAATTACTTACTAATTACTTTCAAAATCCTACATCAGCCTCGACAAGTTAATGATTATTCTTTCGAGTAACGAGTCACACTGTAATGTGTGATGCTGCTGATGCACTGGAACTTGTAGTCAGTGTAGAATCACACACACACACACACACACACCAGCAGAGAGTCAGGGATCAGCAGTATAGAGATGACTAACAGACATGCTCTGAGATGAAGGGCGCTCAGTCTTTTACATCAGACCACAGGACATCAGATGACATCACTGACGCTTCATCTGCCGCTATTTCGTCCGACGTACAGGACATTTACTTGTCCTTGTGTCGTCCCAAACACGTATGATGCTCATTCTTTCCAACACGAAAGGAGAATTTCTGAAAAATCTTCATGCAGCTCTTTTTTCATTCCTGTCAAGCTCCATAAACAACATAAAACCGGCTGATTTATTGTGTTTTCCTCATTTATGAGTCAAGTTTAAATCCATATTGCGCCTGCGTGTGTGCAGTAAATGAATAAGCTTCTTAGGCGTAAGCTTCACATGACTTGCATCATTCATACTGACCGCTATTTTGCACATATGATGCTTTTATCCAGGTTTGGGGTCTGTTCTGGAGCTTGAAAATTCCTCAGAAAATCTCTTGTTGTGCTCAAAGGAAAAAACAATGTCATACGAGCTCGGAAGCCGAAGGTGAGTGAAGAATGGTATTTTTGGGTGAGCTTTTGAAGCGCAAATTGTTCAGTCCAAATCCACAAAAGGCCAAATAACATAAATGATATGATAAAAGAAGAGAGAAAGAGGGAATGAGAGAGAAACAGAGGTGTTCTGGAGTGACTGTGGATAGTCTGCTGGTGTAAGAAGATCTTCCAGCATCAGTTTCTCCATGAATGTCAAACAAAAGAGACGAGCCACTATGATGTTATTCTCACGCTGGAACTAAAACACACACACATCCGACAGAAAACACACGCACAGAAAACAGGGCCAGCATGCGTTGTTAACACATATTAAAACGGGGGAATTTAGATGAAGTCTCTACGCTTCTGTAAAAAAGGACACACAAGTACTTAGTAAATTAAACTGACACAGACAAAATAAACCAGGATGAAAACTGAGCGGTAAGGATAGACCGATAGTAGCTGGACTGATGGATGAACCCTAGATTTTACACAAACAACATTTACATCAACAATATGACTAGATCCCTAAACAGACGACACTGTCGATCCCTAGGAGTTTAGCATGTTCTTGATCTTATCTGAAATCCCTGAATTTACCATCAGATATGAAACAATGGAGAAAAAATAGGCTTTTAATGCCATTTTATGCAAAAACAACAACACAAGAATTCAGACACACACATGCAGGTATATATATATATAAGAAAATATGTTATGTTTATATATGAAATATATTTATGTATAAAACAAATGATATGAATTTAAATAGAAATGTGAAGATGTGTGTCTTTATACGACCAAACACAACAAATATGGACACATTCTAAAACATGAAAGCAAATATTTGCCTCCTCTTCTTCAAATCTGATATGATCTGAACATCTGTCTGCAGCTGATCCTCAATTACTCACAACAATCCCACAATGCTCTGCACTACACGAGGAGAACCAGTTTTTTTGTCATCATTTACACCTTCACTGCTCAAATCAAGAGTTTTGGAGTGACACGAAGGTGAGTAAATTATTTCTTTAACTGCATAAAAGACCCTACAGCCTCAGATGATGTGAAGTCCAGTTATCGGTCTATCCCGAGACAAGGACAAACGCAGCTTCGTTCCGCTTTACCTTCTCACTACATTTGCGAATGGTGGAGGTGAGCTCGCTCACGACCATATCTATACATTTCAGGCACGGCCCGTTTAGCTTTTGGATCTGCTTTTTCACTATGGCCTCGAAGGCCAGGTCGGGGGTGAACAGGCCCGTCCTGCAGAGGAAGTCATGGAGGAAGAGGAAGAGAGAGGATCCGTACAGACAGTGGAAGAATGACAGACAGACAGACAAACAGCACAGAGGAAAGAGAAGGCACGTAAGACATCTGGTTTCTTCTCAAGCCGTTCAGCAGAAGCTTCCAGAACACAGCCGAGCCGACCGGAGACAGTCCCAGAGCTTCCCGAGCATCACAGGAGCTCAGACTGCCTTCAGACGCGTCTCGGCCTTCCTGCAAACTTCTGCCTCTAAAACACGGAGAGCTCAGGACGCCGAGGACTGCTAGAAGAACACCGCCTTCTTCGGTACAACAACGAAAATAAATGAAAGCTACAAAAGGAGAAAAACCTTGAATGTGTAAATAAAGATTGCAGTCTGTTTTGTAAATTTGACATTTCATTGAGTGTGCTGCTTGCTGTGTGCTGATTTGATTGATTTGTCTCTGGGGCGACATCTTTTCAAAAGGTACACTTTTGTACTTATTAGCTTCAAATATGTAGACTTTCATGACTAATATGTACCTTTAAGGTACCAAAATCAACTCTTTAGGTAGAAAACTATACCTTTTGAAAAGGTCCAGCTTCTGTTTGTTCTCGATTAGAGTTCATGATGTCGTGTTGTAAACTTAACTTCAATCTGCAAAAAGTAAAATCAGTAAAACTGTGGCAAGCGCAGCTGTAAATGATTTCCCATCCGGATCTGATCTCGGCTCATCTAGTGCTGAAGCCTCAGCGTCCCGGCTCTCTCCCAACAGAAGCTAATGCTGCCATTCCTCCCAGAATCCCTCAGTCCGAAGCGGCAGGCACACACACACACACACACACACACACACAGACCCCGTCAGACCAGGCTCACAGGCCTTTACCTTCTTGGTACACTGTCTAACGGTATTGACTAGCTCAGAAATGACCATGTCCACACATTTCTGGCACGGCTCTTTAATCTTCCCAATCTGCCGTTTCACAATGGTCTCAAAGGCCATGTCCGGCGTGAAGAGCCCGGTTCTGCCCGCCGCAGAGGAAGAAGAAGAGTGTTAATCCAAAAGAAATACGCTGAGAAAAGAGTGAAGAAGTAATGGCTCCGAGCGTCCTGCTGTGTTTAAATCTGAACAGGTTCTTATTGGTTTAGCTTGTTAGCTAGTCGGTTCACATTTAAACCGCTTCATTATTGAACTATCAAGAACTAACCAAAACTAGAAAAATGGCGAGAGTTAAGTCGGTGAAAATTAAATTGAATGCATTTTGTTTTGATGCAAGTCAAATGATGTGCAGCAGAAATCGCTAACACTTACACTTTGCAAAATGCTTTTTATTCATTCATTTAGTTTATTATCCTAATCAGACATGATGTCAATTAGAACGTGCTCAATATAATGCTTACTAATGGGACCTTGCTGTAAAGTTGTTGTTTTTTTACACTAAAACAAAATTCATTAAATAAAAAAGAATAATGTTAATGAATAATATTAAGTGCAATAAAATTCTGAAGGAAAATAGCAGAAATATAACAGATTTTTTTATGAAAATACTAGTTTTTCTAATTTAGAATTTCAAACAGAATTACCTGACATTTATTTCTATTTTAGTCAAATTTACTAGCAAATTTGGAGTTTTTTTATGGTGGTTGTCAAAAAAGAAAGTAAAAACATACTTTAGTAATATGGTACATAAACCATATGAGATGTAATCTGTTGGACAAATAGAGGACCATAAATAAACCATATGTGACCCTGGAGCATAAAACCAGTCATGAGGGGCAGAGTTGTGAAAGCTGAACAAATGATCTCTCCGCTGATGTCTGGTGTGTTAGGGTCAGACAATATCTAATACAACTATCTTATAAATCAGGAATCTGAGGGAGCAAGAAAATCTAAATATTGAGAAAATCTCCTTTAAAGTTGTTCAAATGAAGTTCTTAGCAATGCACATTAAGTTTCAATATATTTACAGCAGGACATTTACTAAATATCTTCATGGAACATACATTTTTTTAATTTAATTTTGTATTGTTGTCTATTTCTACTCATACACCCCTGCTGCTGACGACTGCCGCTGTGCTCCAGACTCAGATATAGCAACAACTATCCCGAACGAAGCCTCATGTTAGTCTCTGAAGCCCAAACATCATGTTTGCTGGGCTGAAGACGAGCGAGGCGCAGTTAAGAGCGGAGGTCACTGATCTCATCACAAGCCCGTTCTCTCCTGCTGCTCTGATCAGAGACGCAGGTTTGAGACGAGACGAGTGACGTGAATCACAGAACACTGAGGGACAGACGTGCCTGATGCCGTGGATGTTCTTGATGGCGTAGCTGATCTCCTTTCGCAGCTCCTTCTCGTCAAACTCCATCTGAGGACACACACACACACACACACAAAATAAACCAGAAGCTCGTTTAAACAATATCACACCAAAAACTCATTTTCAACCCTGCTCATGTGTAAGCTGGCCACTGAAGTGTAGGAAAAGTTATTTTATACTGCATTAATCAAATAATATTATAGCCATTATATATAAACATTAATATATCATAGAACTTATAAGAATAATTATGATTTTTAAAAAGAATATTTGTTAAAACAGTTCATTATGCTACCCTGCTTCATTTATTTGATAAAAAATACAGTATGTGTTTAAATATATTAAATATATAACATTGAAAATATTTATTTTAAATTGTGATAATATTTTATATTATTTTTGCTTTAAATGAATGCAACCCTTTTTTATTGTCTATTTTATTACACTAAAAAACACATATTTATATATATATATATACACACAAAATAGAATAGTATAATAAAACCATTACAGTAGTATTTTGGTTGATTATTTATTTTTCTATTACAGTAATAAGAAATTGGAGGTTGCATGTAGTTTACTGTAATTAAAAAAATGGCTTAATACATATTTATTGTTACAGTGATTAATATTACTTAAAGGGATACAAACTCCATAAATGAGCAGGAACTCAGGACTTAATGCAGTGATATTAACTACAGGAAGCTACAGGAACCTCAAACAGATCTGAGGATCAACTACTTCCTGTTGGCTGCTGCAGACAGTGTTTTATTGTGGATGAGTGTGTGTGTGTGTGTGTGTTTTCCAGGCCACAGGAAGGTGGAATGTTTTCCTCATGAAGGCCGCTCTGAGGCCCGAGGGAGACACAATCCTGTGGCGTGACTCATGTGTTTCTGAACGATACAGAGGCAGGACACCAGACACAGTTTTCATAGAGAACAGCATTTATATGAAATAGACATCTTTTCTGCAGACACACAGCTTCATAAGATGTTAGTACTTGGTTAAATTCAGTTGCTAGTGCCTTTGTGATCAAATACATGCAGCTGTACTGTACGTCAGGACTACATGCAGGGCCTCAGACACATGATTCTTAATGTGATCACGTGTTCTCGTACCTTCACCAGCTCGAAGGGGAAGCGCTCGTGGAAGATGCGGTTGATTCTGGCTCCTCCAGACAGCTCATAGGTGTCTATCTGATCTCCAGAGCCCTCGATACGCTTCTCGAAGTCCACTGAGAACTGCTGCACCATCCTGAAACACACACACACACAGCTTCCATCATCTGTGTCTCTGAGCCTGAGCTCGCTCATTCATTCAGAGACTGACTCACTGCAGCAGGGCTTTGGTCTTCCGGGACGGGTCGTCTGGACGGAAGTTCTTGTACTCCTCCACCTCCTTCTCGATGGACAGCAGCTGGCTCTGAAGTTTAACGCGGAGCCCGGGGAGCGTGTCACGGATGTGATTGGTCAGTTGCTGCAGGACAGAGAAGATAAACACAGATGAGCCCGAAGACGATCAGAGCGAAGGCAGAAGATAAACAACAGAGTAACACAAATATTGGAGTGTGTTCAGCACATTTCCGGAGGACTGATTCCTGAAGCTGACAGAGCAGTCTATGCTGG